>JAOWBW010001405.1:226489-267443 GCA_026119855.1 Campanula takesimana
AAAAATAAAAATCCATGTACTATTAGGGATGGCCAATTCTACCAAATTAAACCAACCACCGAGTACCAACCGTACCAAACGTTTGGTATACCAAACTCTGGTATACCGAAAGTTTGGTACGGTACTACCGTACCGGTTCTTCATACTTGTTGGGACACGGTAACAAATATATGTTTGGTTGATATACCGTTAACCGATTATATTTTTATAAAATATTTTGTATTACTCCTCCGTCTCTACTTAGTGTGAACCAAAATTTTGGGCACACAATTAAGAAAAAGTAGAGAGATAAATAATGGAATGAGGTGTTTGTGAGTATGAAAATTAATATGAGAAAGAATGAGTTGAGGAATATTAAGTTGATTAATGTTGTGACTGTAAAAGTAAAGTAGGAAGAGAATGAGTGGGAGGAATAGTAAAGATTCTTTGCTATTTTTTGGCAGTTCACACTAACCTGGGACGGACGAAAAAGGAAATAAGTTCACACTAACCTGAGACGGAATGAGTAAATATTTAATTAAAAATATATAAGAAATATAATCTAAACCCCTGTTTATTTACAGAGCTGTGACTGAGATGATTTCTGATGATGCATAAAAAGGGGCGGTACCGGGGGTACCTAATCAGTCGGGAACGCGGCGATGGATAATCCTGGACGAACGAACGGACGATCTGCAAACAAACACCGTTAGGGCGCGAGGAGTTACCCCCGCGAAAACCCTCCGTGTGGAATAAGCATCGTGTATAGATAATATAAACCGGAAGGAAAAACGTATTATAGTATTGAGAGGGTATTTTGTGTGTACCTTTGTATGAGGGTTAGGACCATTATTTATAGATTTGGGGTGGAGTGTCCACCAAGAATAGGAGATTCATAGTTGACTTGTAGTAGGAGACCGAGTCCTTGTATAATTTAGGATCCTTAGCTCGATAGAAGTCCCTTTGTACACAAATCGTAGTAGGATTTTATCCCTTAATATTAGGAGATAATTTATTCCGTTCAATTTCCTTTATGCATTGGTTGACTCAAAATGGCTTATTTTTTGAATTTTCATGTCTATGGATAAAAGGCGTAGGATCAATATGATGTTAAAGTGGGTGTCTAGTCAAACTGTGAATCAAGTATAATTATTACTTTAATAGAGTTATGGTTTAATTGTGCTGAGTACTGTAATTCTTTTCTAAGTGTCCTTTGTATCACAAATTTGAAAACATAAAAGAGTAGAAGAGTTACTACCTTGGGCTTATTTCTATATAAAAGAAGTGTATGTCATTGTCTCTATGTTGCATATCAGTTTCTTATGAAGTTAATAGCATTCAAAAAAATTACAGCCTTCATCTTGCAGCAATTTTTGGTTAAAGTGCTTTTAACAACAGTGAAGCTAATTTATTTTTTGGCAATAATAAATTTATTTGTAATTCGTGATCTTTTGGTATTAAGATGTCATGTTACATTGTTATTTAATTTAATATTATGACTTTGTGTTGTTTATTTATTTTCTTAAAACTTTGTAAAAACATTTGATTAATATTTGGACTTTTATTTTTTGGATTCAATTTGTGTTTGACTTTGGTAGGAGCTTAATTCCAACCTTACCAAATTAAGTTGGTATACCGACTTTGTTATTCTTTTGATTTGTGTACCCACTTAGATTTTGTCCTAAGTCCGCCATTGGTTTGATAGGAGCTTAATACAACCAATACCAACCTTACCAATTAAGTTAGTATACCGACTTTGATGGTCGGTACCGGTACGTATTTAGTGTACCAACATAAACTTGGTTGATACACAATGGCAAAAACTATATACACAGCCCGGTAAATACACAGCCCATTTAATTCCATCGCTGCCCTTGCACGTCTCGTGTATACTTACACGAGATGATAGCTTACATCTCGTGTACATATACACGAGATACATCTCGTGTAAGTACACACGAGATTAGAACCGCAACAGCAAAAGCAACAATAAACATAACTTGGAATGAAATTTGATTCTCAAATAGGACATCTCCACAAAACATCAATAGACCATTACACATATACTATCGCCTAATTGTATACGAAATGAAAGTGTTAACAAGGATAAGCATATATTCAAACATTCATACAAACTGGATAAATCAAAAAACCATTACACATATACTATCCTATATGTAATCTTCTTTGTCTTCTTGCATCGGTATCCTCCTCATAGAGTTGACTGAACTCTGCTATCCTATCTTGGTATGGGAGGAGTAGTTGGCTTGCGGTTTAGATCACAGCGGTTCCCGATAAAGGTTTGGTGGTGGTGGTATTGGGTAATCATTGCCTAACATGTGCAGCTGCAAAAGTAATAACAGTTAAATACAAGACAATGAAATATAATGAATATAAGTAAGACAACTAAATATAACTAATATAGATGAGACAATTAAGTTTCATACCGCTATAAAATGGTTTCCATTGACTTGTCCCCACACAACTGTGTTCACCGGTGGTTGTACTGGTGCAGTCACTGGAAGGCATAACATACACCGCTAGTCGAGTAAGAAATGAACGCCACATTATACCTCGTGGCAATGATGTGCCCAAGATCTGGGAGCTCCATCCAATAATCACTGGGCGCCGTCCGGCTATAGCAAGCAATCTTACATAAGAGTTCTCTTACCGATATCCAAGGTAGAACTCTTTCGTAAAGGTCTTGGCGAGCAAGCACCTCATTGTAACATTCTGTGCGCACTTCAGCCTACTTCTCCTTATCTCCGTATACCTGTGCTGCTACGGCTCTATAGCCACAATGTCCATCTGATGCCACATCTATGATGCCTCCAATACGCGGGGTAATGAAAGGCGGAAAAGACTCTACATACGGGGAGCTGTATAAACTAGTATAATTGGGCTGTCCATTTCCCTCTCCACGACCCTGACCCTGATCCCGTCCTCGTCCTCGACCTCGACCTCGGCCTCGAACCCCGTCTCTCCCACGACGGAAGGAGCTACTGGTGGATGAGACGTAGTAGTACTAGCAGGGGTAGATGGTGTGGGTCCTGAAGGTGATTTCCGTTTGCGGGTGGACTCCGAACTCACACTGTCAGCCCCCATCCTGTCAAGAATGCGGCGATACTGCACAAGATGATCGAACGTCCTCCCATCCGAATCATCACGAGACCATCTACGGGCTCTCGGCTGCCCCTGCTGCCAATACAGTAACTCGCCGAAAACCCGGAAAGTACTCGTATATCCAGGCCTGAGATGTATGTAAAAAAGTATTAAATACTACTCAAATGCAACATTTAATAACAGGGGGGGAGTAGACAGTAAAAAGATAGTGAATAGAGTAAGATGTACCTCTAGGAGAGCCGCACAACCGCCCATCTGCTTGCATCCGGATCTGGACGCCTTCCCCAACTCTCGGTACATATATGCCAAAGTGGCTGATCCCCAGGAAAGAGTGGGGAGGCTGGCTAGATCCATGCACAGGGGCAGGTAGGCTGCGGGCACCTTATCCCCGCTCTTGTCCACGAACATCGTGCAACCCAATAGGTGCAGGATATACGCGGACGCACGATGGGCATCTGTCATGCCGCCTCTACGCTGAGTAAATAGACGCCTGACATCCCTCAATAAATAACCAGTGCCGCTCAACTGGAGGTGTCTAGAGATGCCAGATACGTCAGGCGCTGGATCCGTATAGCGAACAACTCCACCATCAATCCTGATACCTGTAAATTGAAGATGCAATAACACATTTTAGTATAAGAGATGAATGTAGACAGTTCATATAATATATGTAGACAGTTATATAATTGTGAATGGAGTATCGAAGCGATGTTATAAAAACATACCCAGGATATGAAAACTGTCATGTAAAGTAATCGTCATCTCCCCCACGGCATGTGGAACGAGTTAGTCTCAGGAGACCACCGTTCCAAAAATGCCGTTAGGAGGGCATGGTTAGGCTATGAATGACGGAATCATGCAGATGCTGGAGGCCAGATGCATCTACGAGGGCCAGCCAGGCTCTATCAGCAACCGGCTGCTCATCACGCTTGAACCTGTTCATTCGAAACAAAAAATATTATCAGTACTCAAGAAAAGCAGCATAGGATGATAATTAATGGAATATTTAGAGTGTGTGGTATAAATAACTTCAATATTTAAAACATTTCACATTAATGCTAAGCTTACTGTGCAAGATGCGTGAGTCTCGTATGGAAAGTCACCAATCCCTCAGTAGTAGAGTCACCCCAAATCTGTCTGGCTCGGTGGTCACCGAACCCGTACATCAGTGAAACATCCTCTGGCCCACCACCGGGGTCCCTCTGAAGCTGCCATGATGGTGGCGCATCCTGACCCCGCCTCCTCCCGTGTCTCAGAGGTCTAGGCGTCTCTACTACATCATCATCCTCATCATCCTCCTCCTCCTGCACCCCCACCTCCACCTCCTCCTCCTCCTCCTCATCATCCTGCCCCCCCCCCCCTTCCTGCCCCTCCCCATCCTCCTCCCCATCATCACTATCACTCTCCTCCTCCCCATCATCACTATCACTCTCCTCCTCCCCATCATCACTATCCTCCTCCTCCTCCTCACTATTCCCATCGACCGCCGCCTCCTCCTCCTGACATCATCAGCTGCTGCCGCCTCCTCCCCCTATCCTCCTGCTCATCATCAGCTGTGGCATCCTCGTCATTCCGAGCCTTGCTCCGGTTTTCTCCTCTCTCCAAACGCTCTTCAGCCTTCCTCTTTCTAGCTGAAACGGTCATAGGATCACGTGCCTACAAAAAACACAAATAAGAGACAATACATTAGCGACAGTTACAGTAGATTAAATAAATGAACACAATGCTGACTGATAATTCACAATATTCAGAAGGATCCATCTCGTGTAACACCACTCGAGATGACATCTCGTGTAAACCCACTCGAGATGCATCTCGAGTGGGTTTATACGAGTCTTGTCTCGTGTAAACACACCCGAGATGCATCTCGAGTGGTGTTACACGAGACACACCAATTTCAATTTCAAAAAATACAACGTACTTTGGGAATATAGAAATGTAAAATATGGTTAAAAATTGCTTACCTTTTTCACAGGCGCTGTAGACGAGCTAGTCCCGGCGGCGATGTGGGCGGCGGTTGTGGCGGCGGCGGTCTCGGCGGCGGTCTTGGGTATTTTAAGTTTCACCATTTCAATTTCGAATTTTTTTTTTTTTTTTTTACTGTGAGAGAGAAGAACAGAACAGAGCGAGCGAGAGAGAAAGACGACGCCGACGGTGAGCGACGACGGTGAGAGAGACGTTAGAGAGACCGTTCGTTTCTTTCGTCGTTTCAAACCGAGAGAGAGAGAGGGGTTAGGGAGCGAACGTGAGGGAGAGTGAAATTGAAAAAAAAAATATATATATATATATATAGGGGTACTTTGGTAATTAACGGGGCTGTGGAAATAGGGGCTGTGTATATAAACCAATCCATACACAATACATGGAAAAAACAGTCGGTTATGCCAACCATACCACCTAGGTACAATCTATTTTATGTCCGTGGATCTACACCTACATCATCGAACGGTTCGCTTAAGTCGGTCGACCGGTAATAGCGGGAGATCTGATTACTACAGAAAACCGATATCCACCTCTACACACTTCTCACTCCTCACCGCCACCGGTGCCGGAAAACTTTCATTCCGTAACGTCAATCAAACATTATAAATTCCCGTTTCATCTCCGACCACGGCGATAATTACCTAGTTATGAGAGTATAGTGCCTCCTCGATAACTTAAAAGAGAAAGTAAAGTAAATCACCTTTGGAGCCCTTTGAAACTGATCGGTGAGTTTTCGTCAATCCTCGTCAGTGATCTGAATTCTTTTTTTTTTTTTTTTTTTTTTTATATCGTCCAGTTGATTATGTTATAATGTATGATTTGTAATTCCACATGATTCCAGTTGCATTTTGTTAAATTGTACTCACCGGTTCCGTAGATTAAAATTTGAAATTTCTATAAAATGCATCAAATCTGGCATGCGAAAATGAAGATATATTGAGATCGAAATTCATATGAATGCTTTGACTGCGTTATATAGAAACTGCATTTGTTTTTGTATTGAATCTTTAGTGTGAAACGTGTACATATTTAGACAATTTGAATCTTTAGTGTGGAGCCCTGGAGGAAAAAGGGGATTGGATTGTTAAATATTTTAGTGGTTGCAATTTGTGATAAAATTAACCTTTGAATGATTTCCTTGTTTGGATCTTTTTCGCATTTTCCCAAAGTTAATGGTTGAGATGATAAACTCTTTAGGGCTTTACCTTTTAGTGTGCAGAATGGATTTAGAATCTGCCGACACATCATCTAAACAGCCCACTAAAGACTCTGATACAGAACCTCCTGCTGTCTCCACGCACAATAACTCTACAAATGACTCAACTTCTGCGTTAAATACATCTGACACAATATCTTTAGCCAAAAGTACAATCCCGGTGCAACCTGGTATGCCAGCAAAGGAGACTTCAGACTCTGGAAATGCAGGGAAGTTGACTTTCGCTCGCCTAGCCAGCGGGATTGGATTTAACTTTGCTCAAAAAGTTTCTGGACCCAATGAGAATGCTAAAGACACGTCAGGCAGTGCTCAATCAGGTGTTTTTGAGTCTCTCACAAAAGGTTTAGTCGATTCATCTTTGAATGCAGTGAAGGCAGTCCAAGTTAAGGCACGCCACATGGTATCCCAAAACAAAAGACGATACCAGGTGAACAGTTTTTACTAAAAAGGAAATTTTCATTTATCAATATTTCTTGTGTTTTTGTGCTTACATCAATTAACGCAATTTCATCTTCGTATACATAAGACTTTGTTGCCAGACACTGCTAGCTTGTTGCCTGTTATTCTCTCTTTTGGATATGAATGCACAACTTAAATATGATTTGTTATTCTTACTTACCCAACTATGAACCACCAAGCTTGACTATATCTATGAATGCTTGCTTGCACCTGTATCGGATGAATACATTCCCAAGACAATGTTGAGCTTCATAGTAAGGATCCAATATATAGCCGAGCAATAATCAACAAAACCATAAAATTGCCAGGGATAACCAAGTACAAGTTGGGTTCTAAATCAACACCAGGTCTTTGGCCGATGAGTGAACTGTTTTCCTCTATTTTTTTAACTATTTTTTTCTGCAATTTAGAGTATGCTGTATAATCTTACAGTTTAACAGCATCCTAACAGTGTCAAGTTCTGGCAGAATACTAAGCTCCATTTCATGGGGTTTTATGAACTCTGAAATCCTGCAACAATAACTTAGTCATTAGGATGAGAATACTTTATTTTCTCATTTTCTTGTTCCTGCTTCTTCTCAGTTTAGAATACTTTATTTTCGAAAAATTGACCAAATTTTTATGGAACTATTGCATTATTCCTAACCCCAGGAAGGAGGATTTGACTTGGACATGACTTATATTACTGAGAACATTATTGCAATGGGGTTTCCTGCTGGTGACCTGAGTTCTGGCTTTTTTGGATATGTTGAGGTAAATGGTTTACTTTAATTTTGAGCTTTAGCTGGTCACATTTAATCTTGTCATTTTTGCTATTCTTAATGTCTTAGAAATGCGATGCAGGGGCTCTATCGGAATCATATGGAAGAAGTGATCAAGTTTTTTGAAACTCATCATAAGGTAAATTTTCAGTTTCAGTCCATGCTTGTATCTAGAACTTCTCAGGCTACACAGCTGAATGAAATTTGAATAGAATTGCACAGCCCAGGAGTCCAAGTAGAATTCACTTGTAAGAAACTATTGTGATTGAGATAAATGAGTTCCTGAATGTGAGCCTACAAGAGATACATTTCTTGTAAGTATTGGACACTTGAAAAGGTTGTTACATATGAGATTCTAATCATGTAAGAGGCCGGGGGAATCTGGATGAAGGTAGACCTAATATTTAGAATGGTTTTGCAGTCCAAAATTCATGTTCTCCCTTCTGATGTTCTAAAACTACCATTGAACAGAGTTATCTCACTGTTAACCTTAACCCCAAAACTTGCGTGAACTATCTTGTTCATGGTTCAGACTGTCAAAGTTAAAACATACTCCGTATTCATGAAGAACTCAGATGAAAGAAGATATTAACTTCATCCATAACATACTAGAAAATTAATATAACAATTTTGCAGTTTGAAACTTTGAGTAGCCAAGTCTGCATCAGTTTTCAGAGATTTTTTTTCGTGTTGTTCTGTTACATGCAATGATTTGGTAAAATGCACCTCTTAGCAGTTTTCATAAGTTAAAAGAGGGAATGCTAGTAAATGTCCATCTTTAGCACTTTTTTTTTGGCCTAGTTATCATGGATATGTATAAAATAGCTGAAACTGTATGCATGTGTAATGACTTACTTGATTGCAGGATAAATACAAAGTGTACAATCTTTGCTCGGAGAGGTTATACGACGCTTCACTATTTGAGGGCAAGGTGATCTTTTTGTCTCTAAGTTTATTTATTTTCATTGATGTTGTGGTATCAGACTTGGAGAGGAATAACATCTGTAAAACTGATGAATGTGATAGATTCAAACTTTCCGCTTGTCTACCATGTAGCAGTAGCTCTTACTCTCTCCATCCCAAAAAGCAAGTCCCTATTCAATTCTATGTGAACTTCCCTTAATAACATTTACTGTTCCCCAATTGGTGTTAAACCAATGGGGCCCATCGTATTTCTCAAAACTAAAAAAGGTACTGATGAAAATTGACCAAAAAGACTTTCTGGAAAAGGAAAAGGACATCCCAAAATGATCAATGACTTTATTCGTTGCACATCTGGAGTACTTGCTAATGTTCATGTTCCTTATATAACGGAAAGATACTGACTGTGTCGGTTGTTTTCATTCTGTCTTTTTAACTAATTCTATTCCTTCTAGCTATTTTCCCCACCCTGTAATTATGAGAACTAGAGTTTATTGCCAAATAATTGAGATAAAAGTCTATGCTTCTGAAGTTAATGGCAAACTTGTCACCAAGATGTTTATAAAGAACAAATGATTCAATAAACTTATTTATTGAAAGCATCAGCTTGATCCTGACTTAGAAATAAAATGACTTCTTGACATCCTGAGCTTGTATTTAATGATGATCTATTATTTAGTCAGAGGTTACATTGATTATTATAAATGTAAAGCGGTTACACATTTGTTACCTTTAATATATCTGACTGCAGGTTGCATCTTTCCCTTTCGATGATCACAATTGCCCCCCTATACACCTTATACCATTGTTTTGTCAAAGTGCGTACTCGTGGTTGAAGGAGGATATTCTTAATGTGGTTGTTGTTCATTGTAAAGCTGGTAAAGCAAGGACAGGTTTGATGATTTGTACCCTTCTGTTATTCCTGAAGGTGAGTTTCTATCATTCCTGGATATATAACTACACTGACGTATACTAGTGCGGTGGAAAGTTTGAGTTGTTATGGTTATTGTTCTATTTCTGATCTCCTGTATCACTTTGTTCTATATTTCTGCAGTTTTTCCCGACAGCTGAGGAATGCATCGAGTACTATAACCAGAAAAGATGTGTAGATGGGAAGGGTCTGATACTCCCAAGCCAGATAGTGAGTTAAGCGTGATAATCTGCTTAAAGTTTATCATTATTGTTATCAATAACCGACAATCATTTTTTGCTTTTCCTAGCGGTATGTAAAATATTATGAACGCATCTTAACAAATTTCAATGGCAAAAATCCGCCTGGACGAAGGTACTCTTACTATAGGTTCAATCACGAAATCCATCTTGTTTATCTTTGAACAGTAGTAATCTTTGCTTTTTGCAGGTGCATGCTAAGGGGATTTCGACTCCACAAGTGCCCATCTTGGCTCAGGCCTTCAATTACTATATCTAATCATAATGGTATCCTGTGTTATCCTCCTTCTGGCCTACGCTTCCTCTCCTCTCTCTCTCTCTCTCTCTCTCTCTCTCTCTCTCCTGGTTTTTGTTTCATAGGATCATAGGCATTACGAGTAGTTATCCAATTTCATTATTAAAAAAATGGTGATGTACCTACTCGAAGAACAACTAGAGGACAGGTTATGGGATTAGAAATGAGCAACATCTTTTGTGCCACAGAAAAAGAACTTTTATCTTCAAGGCCTAAACGGTCAACCGCTGCTCTAGTTGCAGACAGTATGAATAGGAAAGCACAAGTGGGATAATTGTTGGATTGGTTTTATGATCTCATATGATGCGCTAATAAATATTTCAAATACTGCAAAACTATTTACAAAGTTGACGACATTTTCACGAGAAAGCATTAACTGTACATTGCATTTGAATGCATGGGAGATTATTCTTTTACATATTCGTGATTGCAACTTCACTTTACCTGATGCAAAAAACTCATTGATGGTTCAGCATGGTTTGTGTATTGGGTTCATAACCTCTTGTTTTGTAATACTTGTGTTGGAAACCCCTTTTAATTTTCACCATGGGGTCGTTCATGTTTGAACCTGCAGAACCTGACGTTCATGCAATTGCCCCATCATTACTCAGGAGCAATGAGTACTAAGCGAACTTAACTACTACCTCCGTCCCAAAATGAATGTCCAAAACAATTCAAATTCACTCTTGATCAAGAGTAAATTTGAAAGTTTTTGGACATTCATTTTGGGATGGATTGAATGTCCCTTTCTTACTTGAGAGGTTAAGTTTTAGAAGTCTGGATCAGTTTGTTGGGGATACTCTTTAACTCATCAATTTGATGCAATAAACACTGGAAGGCGAAGTTTTGTATGTTACTCCCTCCATCCCAAAATGTGTCCAAAACAAAAAAAAAAAAAAAAAAAAACAATTTTGCTCTTGATCAAGAGTAAATTTGGACATTCATTTTGGGGCGGAGGGAGTATATTGTATGATGCTCATGCTTATTGTTCATGGATTTATGATTTTTATTCTCTTCTAGTTTAGTTTTTTTTCTTTTAGTACTTATGATTCTTTTTGCAACTACACTCCATTGTGAAGTTGAAGTAGTTTAGTTTGAGGATGATACTTACTTCACATCCTGAGTTTAAGCTAAAAGTCATTTTACAGGAGTTTTATTTTCAACAAGAAAGCATTTAAAGACAAAAGATCTAATGGTAATATTTCTTTTTTATTTGGCTGTATTACTCAAAGTGCATGAAATACTACTAAGAAATAAGACCAATTTCGCAGCCGGAAGACTTCTGGATTCGTGCACCAAGAAAAGGAATCGTGGTTTTTGCTTTGCCAGGGGAGCCTGGCCTGACAGAGTTAGCTGGAGACTTCAAAATCCAATTTCATGACCGGCAAGGAGATTTTTACTGGTCTGCAACGGGTATCTCTGTTTTTGTGTGTATGTTTTTTTGCAGTATACATGTTTAACTTAATATATACTATGTGACAATCTATATACAGTTACTCCCTCTGTCCCTAAATGAGTGTACATATTTAAAAAATCTTTGTCCCAAAATGAGTGTCATTTTTGAACATAACTTTGTCCCTAAATGTTTTTTTTCGAATTTTTTTTCACCGGTCTCTTTATACGTGCAAAACTAAATGTTTTGAAAGGAGATTACAAGATTATATATGAATCTTTGCCACCAAATTGTAGAAAAAGTTGAGATTTTCAGATGTCCCTTAAAATGAAATATGGACACTCATTTAGGGGACAAAGGTAGTATTATCTAATGGGTAATTTTTATACTCCCTCCGTTTCATAATACATGTCGTTTTAGACTTCTTCACACATATTAAGAAGTGCAATTAATACATATTAAAAAGACATATGTGCCCCTAAAAGTATCCAATTACCTAGGCATTTAAATGCTTATACAAGAAATCAGTGTTCTAAAAGACGCTAGGCGGCCGCTAGGCGGCGGAGCAACGCCTAGCGCCTAGGCGGGGCGGAGGCGGGGCCTAGGGGGGGGCCGAGAAATTAGCGCATTTTTAATATTTTTTTTATAAATATATATCATATATATATATATATCATATATATATATATATATATATATTATATATATATATATTATTTATATATTATTAAAAATAGTGCTACTTATTTTTATTATTTATAAAAAATTATAAATTATTTTAATTAAATACACTGACAAAAATTATCCTAAAATGTTTTTAAAGTGCAAACACACATGGATACATTAACTTGTACCTATTTACTCAAACTTACATACAACCCAATTAAATTTATCCTCTAAACTAAAATTGGCCCAGCCCACTAAAATTGGCCCAGCCCATTATCCAGGCCGCTTAGGCGCCGCCTTGGACCGCCTAGTCGGCGCCCAAGCCCACCAAGCCCGCTAAGACCGCCTAGCCGCCTATCCCGCCTAGCCCGCCTAGGCGGCGCCTAGTTCCGCCTAACCCGCCTAGCGCCTAGCTCCGCCGATTTGCCGAAAGTCGCGGCGGCACCACCCCGACTAGCGCCTAGGCGCCGCCTAGGCGGCCTAGGCGCCCGTCTTTTAGAACACTGGAAGAAATAGTTTACAATTAATGAATAAGGGTATAATAGGTAAACAAGAGTAATTCTTTCTTGCTAATTGTAAAACGTCAAGTATTTTGGAACAAAAAATTGCTCCTAAAACGTCATGTATTATGAAACGGAGGGAGTACATATGTATGACATGCATTCTGTACATCTCCTACAAGTCTACTTTAGCTTCCCATGAATGTTCTGTAGCTTTAGTGTTGAATGTGGCATTATATTTTCTGATGTTTCTGCTTCTACAAATATTTTTTTCAGTTGGTTAAATACAACAATGATGGAAAACAGGCTTATCTTGAATACCTCTGATCTCGACGACTTTGATAACGTAAGTGATGCTGGTCTTGGGGTGGTGACATAATGTATATGACCTCCCATTTTTTTATTTTTTTATTTTTCGTGTTTTCCTTTTTCACACCTCCCCCAAAACATTGTTGCATTTCTATGAAAAGAAAATGATTTTGTTGCAATTTTATAATGATATAAACAAGTATAGCACCATCCGTAAAAACGTTTTAACAAGTTAAACGCGAATATGTTTTGGGACGGAATATCGTTTTATCCTTTCTAGGTGAGAATGGACTCTCTTTTTAAGGTTGACCGTATGAGATTAGAAAGGATTCCTGTTTGTTAGGAGTATGGTGAATATAATTTTGAAAAGCATCTATATTAAATTATTTTTCTCTTCTCAAGTTCCGTTCAAGTGACTCACGACATACTGACTGGTTTTCTTGCAGAGGAAATTTCCTTCGCCAGGTTTCCAAGTTGAAATTGTGATGGTTGACTTTGATGGTACTATTCCAGCGAAATATCAGATGAAGAATACTAGCAAGGGGACGGATGGGAGATTAAATATTAATCCTTCCTCAACTGATAAGGTAGCATCAAACTCCAACCAGACAAAGGTCTCTGGAAATCAAGATAACGACAATGTATTCTCCGACAGTGACGAAGAAGAACCAAATCTTCAAGGACTGGTGGATCTGGGGAGCAGATGAGGTCTATTCAAAATGGTACTGAAAACCTTTCGTTCAGGAGCACGAAACAGAGTGATGATAATAAGGTTGACAAGTCAACTCACATTCCTAACTTGGACTCTGGTGACATTAAAGCAATTGCTGCTGATGCTTCTGTCTTCACGTTTGGGGATGATGAAGACTTTGAAAGCGACTAAGATAACTCAAAGCCTCAACGACATCTTTGCGCTGAACATATTGGAGAATGTGGCCCCTGGATTATGATGGCACATAATAATCCATTTATGGGCGTTTGATCACTCATTAAGGGTAGGATTGTTTTTTACCCCCACCCCAAGGGTCATGCATTTGTGGTAGGATTGTCTTTTTACCCCCACCCCAGGGTCATGCATTTGTTAAAGATTAAATTTGAACTGTTGATGCAGCTTGGTCAGACTGCTCCCGCGCCAAATCCATACATTGTCAATCCCATTAGGTCAAAAAACCGTTCTCACCCAAATTTTTGGGTTTTTTTGCTTTTAAATCTCTTTCTTTTCTATTTGCAATCTTCAGAGACTTTCTAATCTCAGCAGATAAATTGGTCAACCCATGCCATAAAAGGTCTGTACGGTTAGCAGATACGAATGGCAGTTTTTTTACACAAACATGCTAACAAAAGGTGAATAACATTACATATCCTTGAATGGGTATACAAGAAATTTAATAAGTCGTTATAAGGATTCTGAATGGGAAATAATATTTGATCTCCATTGTGTGACCAAATGAAGATAATGCAACAAATAATGAAGTGTTTGTTTTGGTAAACACCAAAGTGACAATAATACCCTTGTCTTCACCATCAAGTTATATATCACAATCCGCGTCCCCTAGGCAAACCTGTTTTTAAGTCCACCTCCATTCTTGGCTGCTGCTTTTTGAAGACTGAAAGGCAGCCCGGTTCAAAATTGAAACCTCAATAAATGGAAAGACGTATTTATAGTCTTTGTTTCCTTGTAAGAGCAACTACAATCTTATTCAAACTGGATATTTCCTGTTCTCTTTCCTTTAGTTCTTGCTTCAATCTTTCTATCTCCTTCAGATGATTTTCACACTGGTCTGAATTTCCATTGTTTGTATCTGCCCCAACTAATGCCAGATCCATCTTTGATTTCTTAGACTGAATTGTGGTCTCATCTTGGGATGGTCTCTTATTCGATGCCACTTGGTCAGGCGGATTGTTACGGGCCAATTTACATATATATAAATTACCAGTTACACCCGTACTAAGGTGGAATGGAAGCAATTTCTGTGGTCGCCCAGATGAATCCTGACACAAGACAGCAAAATATGCCATGAAATAAGTATACTCGGGATGCGAATGTTAGTGTGTGTGTGTGGTGGGGTGGTGGTGGTGGTGGTGGTGGGGGCAAGGGGAAGAGTAGATTGATATGTCACTTACTTCTTCCTGGTTAGCATCTACGTCTTCAAAAGCTTGATTCGCTTGTTCTTGATTCTTAAAAACCGCGAAGGCTGAATACTTATCTCCTCCTGCTTTTCTATTTGCCTGTTATCCCATTATTGCAACATCAGAAAATTCAAGATAAAAATAATGACTAAAATGTGCAGGTGAATATATGATTGATTTGCTACGTCTGAACTGAATAAAAATGCCAACTTTGCAAAAAGAGATTGTGAGTTGGTACACAACTATAAGTTCATAACCATTGAAGAACGAATTCAGGTAAAAAGAAGAAACCTTTATCTCAACCGTGAATTCTCCAGGAATAATGTTATGCAACTCTGCACTTGGTACGCTGATTGGTATCCTATGGATAAGCAACTTCGCCATATCTATTTCAGGCCACTTGAATTTCAAACTAGATGATCAGTAAATAATTTAGAATGGTCAGATATGAAAAGAAACATGAAGATGGGTTTCAAACTTACACCACTGTGAACCAAGGGTGGTGCATTTTCAATTCCACTCTCAATTTTGGCGAGAACAAGTTTCATCGCAGCACATGCATCATCTAGACAATTGTGAGGAGTGCCTTTTTTTCGAAGTTCATATCCCAAAACAGACTGAAAACAACAAATACTGTAGTTGTAATTTGATCTACGATAGCTTACTTATATTGAAGAGGAGAGAGAGAAAGTAGTACACTGAAACACTTGCCTTGCACAGGTCATACAAAGATGGTCTCCTGAATTTGGAGCCATTCTCATATTTGAAGATGAGAGAGGTGTCGATGACTCTTGCATGATCCACCTTGAGTGCTGTAAATTAACGTTTAAGAAAGACAAAGGACTAGGAATATTTAACACAAGAAGAAAA
Source organism: Campanula takesimana (assembly GCA_026119855.1). Taxonomy (NCBI): domain Eukaryota; kingdom Viridiplantae; phylum Streptophyta; class Magnoliopsida; order Asterales; family Campanulaceae; genus Campanula; species Campanula takesimana. The sequence goes on from JAOWBW010001405.1 coordinate 242,265, forward strand.
TCAAAAACAAAAAAAGAACCAGTCGTTATCTGACTTTCTTACCTTGGAGATCATTGTTCAGACTATGGCCAACTAATACGGTTCCACGTGATAAAATCTTCATCATGGATTTCTACAAAAGATATGAACCCAATTCAGAACTGACATTCTCATACCAATTCGCTGATAACTTACTATCACAAAATTACCTGTATGTCCTCCAACGAACAGGTGATTCTGTCCAAATCTTTCTCGGAAACCCCAGTTATCTCAGTTCTGTAATCTGCTACAGCTCTATCCGGTTTTACAAGTTCATCGAGTCTTACCTAAAGATGATAAATGATATGGATCAACTCAGAAGAAAAGATTGCACGATTATTTGAAAAATCTAGACATTGACTAAAGCTGATGTTGCAAGTAAGATGTAGCATGAACAAAAGGGTGCTGGGGTGGTTAGAAATTCATACTTCATAGCAGCTGAAGTATAGTGAAAGTACCTTTAAATTGCGATCTACAACACAAACCCGGACCAAAGCATCAGTTCCATCTTCACATAGAACCATCTCGCAGTCAATGGCCACCATTACTGTTGATCTCATTGCCTTGGACTTATTCCTTTGCTTTGTAACCAACCATCCCTGCTTCAGTGACAAAAGTATAAGAAATATACTCCCTCCGTCCCACCTCAAATTGCAAAAAGAAATAAAAAATGTCATTCAAAGGAATTGAGGAGAAATATATAATATTAAGGTGTTGTATGGATAGTGGAGCAGTACTCCCTCCGGTTCAAAATAGATATCGTTTTGGAAGCTAAAATTTGGTTCAAAATACTTCTCAGTTTTTTTTTATGGGCTTCGGACTCTAGAGCCCCTCATTACCAACTTTTATTCTAAATAAGGACCCAACAGATTACTAATACCAGAGACACCCTTCGCTTGCAAAAAGATGCAAGATGACTAAAATGCCCTCATATCTCCTTCCACCCTTAATTTTTTGGTCAAATCCTAGTCAACTCATATAACTTGCATATAATTATATATAAGAGTGAAAAAAAATCACTTTTTTCAATATTTTTTTTTTGAAAAAATAATAATAATATTTGGTCAAATATTTAAGTTATGGATTGGGAAGGTCAAGGAGCACCCAATCCACCCAATCTATGATTGGTCTTGCTTAGGTGTTTTTAATCAAATAATAAATAAACAATTAAAACAAATAAAGCCAATAATTAATTTCTTAATTATTAGAATGTCGGATCATGTGCTTCGAGACCATCTCCATGGATTGGAGAGGCTCTAGGCTGATCCTTTTGATGGAATTACACTACTCTAAATCAAAGAATGAGATGAGAAGTAGAGATTAAAAGCGTAGGAGTTTATCTAAAGCGTTCTTGAGATTCCAATTGATGGCCTTGACTAAGGCCTTGATGATCCAAGAGTTTTGTGATGATTTTGGCTTGAAAAGATGAGTTTTTGATGGTGTTTTGGTGTGAGGGGGGAATAAAAACGGGATTCTTGAGAGAAGGACTGACTAGAGAGTTGTTAACCTCTTTTTGGATGACTAGGAACCATTAACTAGCATTAGGAGAGTTTAGGGTTAAAAGACTCTTTATTTATAGGTTTAGATTGCTTAGGGACCAAGCCAAGGAGGTGGAGAGGTTTGATTAGGTAAGGAAATCAGTGGGAAATCACCTAGGAAGCTTCCTATTAGATATTCCCCGGATTAGGAGAGTGTTGGCCAAGAAAGAGATCGGGACGGAGAAGGAAAGTGGATTATTCCCACAGACAGAGGAGATGTCTCGTACGAGACATTGATGTCTCGTACGAGGCATCCAGTGTTTCAATACTGTTTTGTCCTTGTCTATAGTTCCTTTGTTCAGTTTAGCCCCTGACTAACAAAGTCAGTTAAAAACTTAACGAAACATGACGAAACCAACGAGTTTTCATCCAAACACAAAGGCGAGACACAAGAGTAGTGTAATCATAAATTTGAGTTCAAAATGGAGTGTCTAAACCCGCTGTATGAGATTTATGTCATGGTCTATGTCGTACATATATCTCATATTAGTTACTCGGTCAAACAGCAGTCAAACTCTTATAACTTACACATGATTAAGGGGAAATAGCAATTTTGTACCATTAAGTTTACATGAAGTTGCAATGTGGTACATAATGTACCAAAAGTTGTAATTTGGGCCTTTATGTTCACAGCTCGTTGCAATCTGGCGCAAAATTGGATGTCTGTCAAAGATAATGGACGGAAGTTAAAAAACATCAACAATATTGACGAGGAGATTAATGAGCCTTTTAGTTGTAATTGTTTTTTACCTTCAAAGGGTTTAATTGCTAAAATATCAAAATTAAGGGCTTTAATTAAAAAAAAAAATTAGTACCCTATCCATATAATCAGTGCCGTCTCCCACCTTCTCTCTTCTCCTCTTTTCTCCGTCCAACTGCTCTGTTCCGGCGACTATCAGCCTACCCATCCGCCATTCCAGCCCCACCCCACCCTACCCAACTATCATCCTCCATTTCCTCTCAAAGCGCCCCCCTCACTCCGTCGTCCCTTTTCTCCCCTCCTCCATCTTCGTCATGTCCCCCCCCCCCCCCCGTTTTAATATTGAACTGTCCTAAGGGAGTTTGCAGAGAGGAGATCAGAGATGATAGTCGCCACACAAAGTCACAAACGCAGGAGAGGCGAGAGTCCAGTTGCGGCTGTCGTCTCCCCGGTGCAAATTTTGTATGAAGAATGCTAGGGATTTTGAAATTGAGTGTGTGTGTGGTTTTTTTTTTTTTTTTTTTTTTTTTTTTTTTTTTTTTTTGATGTTATTGATTGAAGAATTTGGCTGCAATCTTCTCCACCCTCCCTGACATTCCAGTTGGGAAATTCTGAGCAAAAAAAGAATAGGGGATTTTTTCTTTGAATTCGGAGATCTGGGATTTTTTTTGTAACTCAGAGACAAACTTTACATGTTATGAAAGTGTTGTGGTGTGTTAGATGTGAGTTTTTTTTATCTGGATTTTGGGTGGTGATGATGTTGGTGGTCCTGTTGGTGGCATCCACAGTGCAAGTGATGATGGTGGCGGAAATGGCTGTTTTGGTGGAGAAGATGGTGGGGTTGTTTATTAATGAATGATAGTTGAAACTGTAAGGGTTAGAAATTTTATATTAATCCCTACATTTTCACACCAGCATATCAAAATTTCAAATGAATAAAATTGTTGAGTTTAGGGGTGGTTAGTGCAATTTTTGAAAAAGTTTGTTAACATTTTTGTCAATATTGATAACGTTTTTTAACTTCCGTCCATTATCTTTAACGGACGTCCAATTTTGCACCGGATTGCAACGAGTGTTGAACATAATGGCCCAAATTGCAACTTTTGGTACATTATGTACCACATTGTAACTACATGTAAACTTAATGGTACAAATTTGCTATTTGCCCCATGATTAACATATAAGAGTCAAAAAAATTCATTTTTTCATCTTTTTTAGAAAAAATTAAAAATATTATTTGGTCAAACATGGTCAAACTCGGTCAAACAGCAGTCAAACTCTTATAACTGACACATAATTAACATATAAGAGTAAAAAAATCACTTTTTTCATTTTTTTAGAAAAAAAAAGAAGTATTATTTGGTCAAACAACAGTCAAACTCTTATAACTGACATAATTAACATATAAGAGAAAAAATTATTTTTTCATCTTTTTTAGAAAAATTAAGAATATTATTTGGTCAAATATGGTCAAACTCGGTCAAACAGCAGTCAAACTCTTATAACTGACATAATTAACATATAAGAGAAAAAAAAACATTTTTTTCATTTTTTTAGAAAAAAAAAATATTATTTGGTCAAACCCGGTCAAACAACAGTCAAACTCTTATAACTTACACATGATTAACATATAAGAGTCAAAAAAATTCATTTTTTTCATCTTTTTTAGAAAAAATTAAAAATATTATTTGCTCAAATTTGGTCAAACTCGGTCAAATCCCGGTCAAACTCTTATAAGTGACATATAAGACCCATAATTAACATATAAGAGTCAATTTTTTTCACTTTCTTCAACTTTTAAGAAAAAAATATATAATACTATTTAGTCAAATCCCGGTCAAACTCTTATAATTGACATATAAGACCAATAATTAACATATAAGAGTCAAAAAAAAATTCACTTTTTTCAACTTTTAAGAAAAAAATATAATATTATTCGGTCAAATCCCGGTCAAACTCTTATAACTGACATATGAGACCAATAATAAACAAATAAGAGTCATTTTTTTCAACTTTTAAGAAAAATAATAATATTATTCGGTCAAATCCCGACTAAACTCTTATAACTGAAGTATATGACTAGTTCACCTCTTGTAGTTAATGAATAAGAGTCAAAAAAAAATCACCTTTTATAGTTTTTAAGAAAAAATCTAATATTGTTTGGTCAAATCCAAGTCATACTCTTATAGTTGGTGTATAAGACCAATTCACCTCTTATATTTTAAATATAAGAGTCATTTTTTTAACATTCTCACATTTTTTACAAAAGAAAAAATATATTTTTTAATAATGTTCACTCTCATATACGATCAAACAACAATCTGCTCTTATAGCAGGCGTATAAGACTACTTCGACTGAGTTATTATTTCACATTTTTTTCACATATAAATCTATTTTAAATTTTATTAAATTTGACTCTTATATTCGATCAAACACAAAGACACGCTTATACTTTACGTATAAAACTACTTCCCCTCTTATATATGACGTACAAGAGTTATTTTTTCACATTTCCTTCCATTTTTTGTATAAAACTCAATCTAATATATTAAAACTGACTCTTATAGTATAAGACTAGTTTGCCTCTTGTTAGGTCTTATAACATAACTATCAGACTCATGTCAGATCTGATAATTAAACTCAAAGACCTATTTTTTAACCAAAATGCCAAATAAAAAGACAAAAATTAAATACAAAATTACTATTTTTTTAGTATTGACTCTCATACTTGGTGTATAAATTAATGTTAACTCTCATACTTAGTGTAACCAATTCTCACATTTTTCCACAAAATACTAAATGTTGGAAAGCAACTATGCGAACACACTTGGAAAAAACCAAATCCATGCTAACCAACACTAATTGGAAAAAACCAAATCCATGCTAACCAACACTAACTACATCCAATATCAGCATTCTCGATGATACAGCATAGTTTCATCATAATCCATTATACAGTATTGAATAGAGAAAGCATTAACTGCTACTCCGTCCCAAAATGAACTTTAATGAGCAAATTTTTAAACAAATTAGAGACTAAAGTAGTAAGAGTTTAAAGTCGTGTCACTCTGGGATCTCAACCATCTACAAAATCAGTACCAGTAAGCAATTGAATGTGAACAAAAAACATGTACCAAAAGTATGTAGCATAAGACATAAGAATGAAAAAATGAAGGATGGTGAACAATTTTCTACTTGGTCATGATTTTCGTATGAGCATAGATCTGAAGAAAAAATGGAGTGTTCAGAGGAATCCGGATCCGTACAGATCGAAGGCATGGAAGCCGGATCTAAAGATTTTGACCGAATTTGTGTTGATCGGAGACATGGATGCCGGATCTGAAGATTCCAACTTGTTCGGTGAAGATCGGAGACGAGGACGGCGGATTTATGCCGGCGACACACGCAAAGGAACAGAGAAGGTCACTGGACTGTTGAGGGGAAGGAGAAGCCGGAGAGGCTGCCATCGCCGGGGAACACGATTGCCACCGGGGAAAGCTGTGTGCTCCTGAGAGAGAGATCTAGCCCAAGTGAGAGAAACGGCGATGCGACGAGTCGGAGAAGAGAGATCATCGACGTTGTACAACGGGAAAGGTCGCCGGTTGCCGGAGAAAGTGGCGAGCCGGCGAGGGTGGGGAGAGAGAGAGAGAACCTGTATGTGTTGTCGTCGTGAATGAGGTGTGAGGGGAGGGGAGGGTTTTCTTTGAAGTGGTAGTTTTGGTATTTAAGTATTATATTTGACTGGTCAACAGAGGTGAGGGGTGGTGAGGGGTGTATGTGGAATTACCATCTTATCAGAACTCCTTATTTGGACTTTAGAAATGGGCTCTCCTTAAAATGGAATAACATTCAAGTATGGAGGGCTCTAGAGGAAAAAGCCCTTTTTTTTTATCTTAAAGCCTTTAGATTCAAATTCTACCCCTCATTGAAACTTGTTCCATTGCATTGATTGTACCTTTTTTTAGGGAAGTAATACATGAAATAGAAACAATTAATAAGGGTACTTTTGGTACTTACTTTATAAAGTTGTGGTAATAACTGCATTTCTTAAATTGTGTGAACATCTCTTAAACGACATATATTTTGAACGGAGAGAGTAATATTAGTGGGGGTAGGCAATAGTATGTGGCTTAGTTGATGTGATTATAACAAGTGGGTCCCACGGATTAAAATATAATATAAAATTCCCATTTCTGGATTTTGCAATTTCTAATGGGACACAAAAAATGACAAAGTTTGCAATTTGAAGTGGGACGGAGGGAGTATATATTAACTTATATGATTATGCATAAGGAATCAATAACTTCTGAGCAAAAGAAACTGTCCAAGTAATGCTTCCCTTCCTTCTTTTTTTCTTTTTTCTTTTTATCTTTTTCACTAGTTAGAGAAAACTTAAAAGGGAATGTAATGTAGAATTCCATGAACACTTTTGATTAGGTAAAATAAAGGTTATGATTGCAAAAAACAAAAAACAAAAAACTAAGAGACTAGAGACTCTAAAGCGACCAAGTCACAGATAGCTGTTTCAATTAACAATTGTGAGCACTGTGTACATGCAGCTTGCAACAGGCCTGCATTATAGGCTATAGACCAGAAAGAACACCAATTAATTAAAGTTTGAGACATTTGATCTGATACTTCTGTATTATGACCTGGAAAAATAGTCTCCAAGACTCTTTTTCCAACAAAGTGCCATACCACCACGTATTTAAGTGGGGTGTAGACATTTGCGAACCCCCACCATTACTCTTAAGATATCAGACAAGGCACTTAAGAAGGTATTCCTACTAACTGCCAACTAGAAGATAGAAAAGCTATAAAAAAAAAAAAAAAAAAAACAAAAAAAAAAACACCGTGTTGCTCAAAAGATCCGCAGGGATGCATAAAGAGTGAAATTAAATAAAAGCTAGATTAGACAGCAAACCTCCTCGTGCGATGGGAAGGAATAGTTCAACGGGTATTGTGGGTGTCCAAGAGTTAAAGCGACCAGCTTCTACGCTGCCAAAAAACAGCTTAATAAGAATTGAGAAATGCAGTGCCACTGTAATAGTAAGTAATATAAAATGCAGACACAGAAAAATCACCAAAATGACACCAATGCACTACTTAGGAACCAAAAGTAGATAACAACATAATAAAACGACAAGATTTTTTCTTTCAATTCTCTAATATTGCACAAACCACATTACTTCATAAATCATCATTACTGATGCAGGAAGAAACACAATGCCAAACGAAAAACTCATTGTGCAGTACCCAAACACTTTATTCTGCGATAGAGTTGCCGTACCATTAGATCTTTACTTGGTCAAAAGAAGTTAAATCTTCAAAAAATGGGTGGACAAGGAGGTAACAAAGAGCAAAAAGTATACTCCCTCCGTCCCAGCTCACTTGAGACCTTTTGACCAAAACTGGTCAACTTAAGGTCGGTTTGACCAACACTTTATAGAAATATTCATGTTCCAAAAAACATTTTAAAAATTGTTATTGAGAGGATTTTTAATGGTGGTCATTTTACATTTTTTTAATTTTTGTTCGGATCATAAATATTTCTATAAAGTGTTGGTCAAACCGACCTTAAGTTGACCAGTTTTGGTCAAAAGGTCTCAAGTGAGCTGGGACAGAGGGAGTATAACAAATTAAAGGCGGTACTGTGACAAAACTGGAAATATACAATAAAAAACGAGAGGAATATGAACTGTCATCTACAACCAATTAATGCAGAAGGTAAAGTGGCCTAATCGTAGGCACCTCATAGAATAAAAATATTTTACAACATGCTGATACTCCCTATGTCCCAAAATGATCTTCCCACTTTTTTTGTTGTTACTACAAATGAACTTTGAGCAACAATTATAGGTTGACTTAATTATACTAATGAAAATCTAAAACTTGTTATTGATACAACATGAACAATACTATCAATAACAAGTTTTAGATTTTCATTAGGATAATTAAATCAACCTAAACTTTTGGCTCAAAGTTCATTCGTAGTAACCGCAAAAAAAGTGGGAATATCATTTTCAGAGGAAGTATAATAATAAAGACCAAGCACTGTCCAAATAAAGACTCAAACGACTGTACGTTATGCTTTATAAATCAAACCTGTTCAGGAGATATGGGATCCTCAGAGTTGTTCTTGCTTGCATCTATAATGCCTCGTTGAGAATGAGATTGTATGACTTTATCAAAAAACTGAAATCAGAAAAACGTGATACTTGCCATCACCCTGATAGAATATGCTCATTTCATGCATAACATAGTGAAAATAACCATTGACAAAAATTACCTTCAAATCATCCTCTTCAGTAAAAGTTTTTAGAAAAGCAACCAATGAATCAGTGGACCTCCTTGCAGGATCACTCAAGCTAACGCCAAACTTCTTATCATAGACTTTCAGGAAATCCTTCCAGTCCCCTTTATTCCCTTTCATTCCTTGTTTTTGAGCTAACTTTACAATATCGACAAGTACCTATATGTATAAAGCACAGGTTACTAGCGAGTTATCATTTCAGTTAGCTTCACTTGCACTTAATATGGGAGAAACAATGACACAGAACAAGTATTATAAGTGCTAATAAAATCTCTCATACATAACTAAAAATAAAAGAAGTGTCCAGCACGTAACCAACTCTTTATGAGTAATCCCACTTCCCAAACCAAAACATTAAACTCACTTCACCCAAAGAGAGAGGAAAGAAGCATTACAGGTGGACCTGGCTGATCTGCTTGAGGAATACTAAAAGACTACTTATGTATTGCATCAAGTTTGCACAATATAATGCAATAATGAGTGCTTGCTTTGCTTTCAGCCCGGTGCACAAAGCATCCCTGCGCAGCGAGGGAACGGGAATGGTCCCCCACCACAAGGGTGAAATATGGGCAAACCTTACCCTGCATAAATGCAAGAGGTTGCTTCCAGAACTTGAACCCATGACCTCAAGGTCACACAACATCTCAACCAGCGTGCCAAGGCTCCCCTTTATAATGCAAAAATGAGTATTCTATAATAAATGGTGGAGAAATTAAGACAATGAAAATCCACAAAAGTTTCTCTATGGCAAAAATATTATAGAGAGAGAGAGAGAGAGTCCCTCCCATTGTTGTCAAAGACCGCCCGCCTCGCCTTTTTGGCGCCTTGGAGGGTCGGTTGCCTTTTTGTAGCCAGCCAGGCGGATGTACGTCTTTCTTCACGAGGCGTTCACCTTGCTCGCCTTTTTTGCATTTTTTATCTTTTCTTTTCTTTTCTTTTCTCATGTTTTCAAATTTTCATTTACTTCTGCATGACTTTAGAGCTTGATTTCTTTTCTCGATAATATTGAAGGGCTTAAGTTTACTTCACTTGCTTAAACTAGTACTTGTTGTGTTGATTTGAACTTCGTAGTTTTAATTCATGCGCCTTTTGTTTTAGAACTCTCACTTTTGAAGTTTGAACTATGTTAGGATAGTATTATGTGTGGAATAGTGAAATTTATTTAATGTTTCATAACACGTTTTATGCTTTGTTTATGTGTTGCATTTATATAGATATATATTTTCTATTTTTTACTAATTTTTAGTTCTATTTTCCTCATTGCTCGCCTTTTTGCCGCCCGCCTCTCGCCTCGTTTTTCGCCTTTTCTAAGTACATCTCGCCCGCCTCTCGCCTTTCGCCTTTGACAACTATGGTCTCTCCATTCTGACCAAGTGTCCACATTGAGATAATCACAGATATGCTTGACCATATAATCAAGATGTTAATATAATATGTGGAAGATATATGCAAAGAGTGAAAATCATAATAATGTTTGAAACTACACTTTTCAAAAAAGTTCATTTCACCAAAACAAACTTTGAAAACCATAATCTAAAAGATCAATTCTTGAGGTGTCCGTGACTGAGAACATATACAGGCCCTGGAAATGGTACTCGAGCCCGCATATTTCAAACTTATTTTTTCTTGATTTCACTTAACTTTATGCCGCCAAACAACAACAGATAGGAGCATTGATAACCCAAAAGAGGCAGCAGATCTTTACTAGTGACACATAACAGAGAGGGGCAGCTGTATTTAAGGTCTTATAGCAGGTTTCGTCTTTAGAACAGTGCATTCAAATGTTCCAATATCTTTAACTGGCCCAGAAAAAAAAAATATATTGATGCCTATCTAACAAATGAAAGGAAAGGAAGAAGCTCGAAGCTTACATTTTTTCCGGCGGCGGCGAACTTCTCGTCGATATTGAGGGGCATTGCGGAGGGTGGACCGAGAGAAGGAATGACAAACCCTAGGACCGGTCGGAGGTGGCTAACCGGACAAACAAATGGGGTTTGGTTAGGGTTTATAATTGAGGGGATCAGAATCGTTAACGGCGTCTTTTTCATTTTGGGCCTTTCTTGTGCTTTCGAATTATTTCAGGGGCTACAGCTTTTGATCGACAAGGCCACAAGTTGTGGGCTTAGCAGCATTAAATCACAGGTTAATTGCAATTTAGACCTTGAAGTACCATACCACCCTTTCAAGTGAACCCCAATATGTTATTTTTGTCAAATCGGGTCTTGAAGATTTTAAAACTCACCAAATAAGGCCTTTTTGACGGAAACCGTCAAAAGCCGCTGTTAAGTGATCACGTGCGATTCGCGTGACCACTTTTTGAGGGCATTTTCGGCAATCAAGGTTGGAACGACTTGTATAAGGCGCGAACTCGGATCTGTTTGTCCCGCTCAATGCAGTCATTACACTTCATTTCAATCTAGGTTTTGCAGGAGAGAAATTGGGGAAGAATATTGGGGTTTTTGGTCATGAATCCGGATTTTACTTGCAGATGTGGTAGGATCGCTCTATTGACGACTTCATGGACTGAAAGAAACCCAGGTCGAAGATTTCTACAATGCTCAGGCAAAAGAGTAAGTTTTCTACCTAAATGGTTACCCATAATCCCTAGAATGTAAATTGTTTGTTTATTTGAAATTGCAGTCTGAAGATTGTGGGTATTTCGCATGGTATGACACAGAGATGTGCGCAAGATCGAAGGTTGTGATTCCTGGTTTGCTTCGTAAGAGAAATGAAATAGAGAAAGAAATTGGTGTTCTTAAACGAAGACATAAATTGTTGGTATTAATGTTGATTTGCTCCTGGATTGTGTTCTTTGTTTGGTATAGTTAGTTGTTAGGGTTTGTTCTCCAATGTTAGTAATGTTTGTGTAATGGATAATTGGTTCTATGTTGAAGGATTTTGGGTACTTGGTGATATGTAATGGAAACCTTTGTAATGGAATGAAACCTTTTGCCATGAAATGTACTAATTCCATTTGCTGTGTAATGGGTACTTGGTGATATGTTTACAATTATATGAACTTGAAATGAAGAATTGAAAAAATAGTCAACATTTAACATCCAAACACTGACATTGAAATGTGGAATACAAACTCAGTATATGGTACCAATTCATTGTTTTTCATTCAAACAGGGGAATAAATACTGAGTACAAAAGACCTCACAAGGTCAACAAAGTTAAAGTTAACAAAAGTACTTAAGACCCCACCAAGTCACATGCCAAATGCATTACAAAAGACAATAAAGTATTCAAAAGAGAATCAAATCCTGCACATAATGCATACATCTCCAGAAAATCCTATCCATTCCTATCCATTCACTTGTTTTCCATTTTCCTTTGCACAAACCTTCTTTGCAGTCTCCCTTAGATCCTTCCAAGTGACAAATGTCTTACCCCCTTTTTCTATGTAAGGTTTGGAAGTGGTTGATGGCTGAGTATTACTCATGCTTGTGCCTTGAACTCCATCAACATGTATGCCACTGAATGGAGAAGAAACTGGTGCAGGTTGAGACAATGGGAGAAGCAAGTCAAGATCTTCTTCCATATCATCAAGTAAGTCAATTACTCCTTCAATTGACTTGAACTCAAATTTCTCTTTCAGCCTGTTTGACCTTGGTATTCTTCTTAGCTCTTTTTCTTGTGGTGGATGAACTGGTTCCTTTGGTTTTGATCCCTACAAACCATTACAAATAAGTACTTTAGATACTCAGTAATGGAAAACATTAGAAAAACATATGAATGGGTATGAATGGGTAAATTACCTGTTGGGTTGGTTGTGAGGACCTTGGTGATGCATTTCTTGTTGGTTTTGCTGGTGGTGAGGTTTTTTTGGTTAATTGGAGTGATGGTGAGGCTTTTTTGGTTGGGTAGGCTGGTGGTGAGGCTTTTTTGGATGGGTGGGCTGGTGGTGAGGCTTTTTTGGATGGGTGGGCTGGTGGTGAGGGTTTGACAAATATTGGACTTGTTCTTGGTGTAGGGGATGCATTTCTTGTTGCATTTTGAATTGAAACCTAGACACAATACCAATGCAATAAACAATTTATAGATAATGGAAAAGATTGAGGAAAAAACAGACAAGATAAGTACTCACATTTTTTGCTCTTGGACTTGTTCTTGATGGTAGTTGTGGCTGTGTAGCTTGAGTAAGTGGTGTCAGTGGTGGTGATGGCAAAGCTGGTGTAGATGCAGCTGTTGTGAACTTATCTTGTGTTACCTAAGCAAAACAGAAGTATAATCCTATAGCAGTTACTAATTGATGGATAAAAAAAGAAGGATAACACAAAGAATTAGCTAATTACCTGTTGACCCTTGGACTTGTTGGTGGTGTAAGCTGAGTAAGAGGTGACAACTTTTCTGGAAAAGTACTTGGTGATAATGGTGGTGTTGGAACAGTTGGTGATGGTGGTTGTGCAAGCTGTGAATTGCTAGTTGATGCAACATGAGTGGATGGGCCTGCATTGTTGGGAATCAGTCTTGGAGCTTTTTTTGTTCCCTTCTTTGGTCCTTTTGCATTGGATACATGCTGGGTAGATGGGCCTGCAATTTCTCTGTTTCCCACCTATAAAAGAGTACCCATGTCACGACCCGAAATCTAGGCTCTATTTTATTAGTAATAAATAATTATCATTTATTTATTTGCTTATTTGTTTATTTAAATTATTATTTATTTAAATAATTATGTGTGCAATTTATGTGTTATAATAACTATGCCTAGCATTTTATTTGGGTCAATTGTGCTAGTGTAGAAGTGTTGAGTCTTAATTGTTAGTGGGGAGTTTAGTTGAAGAAGAGTAGTATTAGGGGGAGGGACCTAAGTGTAAATGTTCAAATAATTCTCCTACTCCCTCCCTACCCCCTTATCCTCCCTCACTTCTCCCTCACCCATCCATCTCTCCCAGCTCAATTCTCTCTCTCTCTCCATAGCAAAAAGGGTAAGTTTTCTCTATCTTCTCTCTTCATTTTCTTCCTCCTCCTCTCATAATCTCTCATTTCTTAAAACTTGAAACATGTTTAGATCGTCGATAGGATCGTTGGAAGCCAAAAATATTTGAAATCCATCATCTTTGAGAAATCTCAAGTAAGTTGCTTTTCCCCCATTTTTATGCTAAAATGTTCATATCATGTTTATATAATGCTTGATGTGTTATATTTGAAGTTTGATTGAGTTTGGAATTTGTTTGGAATTTTATTTGGGTTTTTTTTGGATAAAAATGGTGATTGATATGAATGTTGGGTGTGATTCTTGGTCTTGGGTGATAAATGGTGTTATTTGGGTCCCCATCCTTGATATAAGTTGTTTTGGTACATTTTGGAACTTATTGAAGCAGTTGATGTTGAGTATTTTGTGTTTTGGTGGAGTTTGGGTCGAAATGGAAGAACCCAGCTCTGTTTTCCCGGCCTTGAAACCAGACCAGGCGCCCGCCCGGGTTGGGCCAGGCGCCCGCCCTCCCTACCTTTTCCAAGCGGCCAGACCTTCTGGTCAATTGAGCGCCCGCTCGCCCCTACCCAGGCGCCCGCCCGCCCACCTGCTTGGGATTTTGCCCTTTTGCTTGGTTTAAGACTAATGACTTACCTAGTTTAGGTTTCCTTCTTCTAATTAACTTAAGATAACCCCGTGGAACACTTTATTAAGTGGAATTGATTCTTTTGTGAATAAATATGTTATGGAATTTGATTAAGTATCATTTTGGGAATGTGGTTCATCCTTGATGTGTTGTTGGGATTGGTTTACCTTTGTGGTAATTTATTTGGATTGGTTCCCTACTTTGGAATCATTAGTTGTTTATCGTGCTAGTATTTTATTACTTAGCATTTATTTGAAAGTCCAGCTGGTATTTGTGGTTGTGTCGGGCGATGCGAGATATTGTGATGGCACCGGCCAAGTCCATTATGGTGTCGACCATTGTTTTGCCCTTATTTTCCTCTTCCAGATTGGCCTTGGTTGAGACGTTTGGAGCATGACTTTGTGGCATGGCTCCCGCCCTTTGTGGCACAGTACTTTGTTATTGGTTCCGGTACCGGGGTTTCTCTTCAGCTTTCATGCTATTATGAAGATGTTGATGGTTGATTATTGAAGCTGCGCAGCGACCTTTATTTGGTTCATCGGTTTGGAAAACCTTGGCTATATCCTTTGTTATGTGTTTATTTCCGCTGCTATCTGTTAAATGACAATTGATATGTGCTACGTGATTTATTATTGTTTATTGCTTAATGCATCATAGCATGTCATGTAGTTGCATTAGTAACTTATTGAGATTTATCTCACCCCCTTTCTTTTTATCTTTGTTTTTCCTTAACCCCCCCCCCCCAGGTGGAAAAGATTAGACTCGCTGATCACGAGGCAGGACGTCGTGAGGGTTGAACTTTTGGGGCAAGTAGCATTGGTGGGTTTACATTATTTAAATGTGTAACCTTTTGGGATATTTGTACCAAACATTGACGTCACTAGGATTTGTATATTTTATAACTTCGGCGTATAAGCTTATGGAGTTTATACTAGTTTTACTTTGTTGTTCAAGTGGATTTCAAAACTTTGTGTTATCATCTTTTGGTATAAAAGGAAATTTTTATCTTCATTATTTTAGAGTTTATTGTTTAAGTCGACGTCCAGCTCGCGATCTCGGGCCCGCGGGGTTCGGGGTTGCGACAGTTGGTATCAGAGCTATGGTTTGGCTCTAAGTATAAGTCTAGGTGGACTAGTATGACCTAGGAGGGTAGTTGTGTTCGGAGTGAGTAACGGTTGATGTTTTATGCAGATAATTGTTCTCAATGGCTAGAAGAAGGACATGTGAAGGTTCTAGTGGGGCACAGAATCAGAATGACTTAAGGGAAGAGAACCGGGCAATGTTCCAGGGAATGTTTGAGGCCGCTATGAAGGCCATTCATGATCAAGGGCCACGAGAAGAGCATGTGGCACCACCGAGATATGGGCTGGAGCAATTTCTGAAATTGAAACCAAGAGAGTTTGATGGTGAGCCCGATGTGAAGAAGGCCGAGCTATGGATTGAGTCTATGGAGAAAATTTATGATGTGTTTGGGTGCACGGACGAGGATAGGGTCCGGTTCGCAGCTTATAAGCTTGTGGGTGCCGCCGAGCATTGGTGGAAAGGGGTTAAAGCTAGTTGGGATGACACTCACACCGTGTATGCATGGGATTTGTTTGTGCGGAAGTTCAAGGAACACTTTATTCCGGTAGTGGATCAGAACTGAAAGGAGATCGAGCTTCTCAACTTGGAGCAAGGTTTGTTGTCTATAGTGTTGGGTTTCGTAGTAACATGCGCAGCGGAATAAAGCATTTAAAATTTTGAAACCCAAAGCCCATAGATCCGTTCATATGATTAAATCAAATACAACAAGATGAATAGAGGAATAAACTAACCCTTGATGGCTATCAAATTTTCTCTTGGTCTTTGGTGGAGATTTGAAGACTTGATCACGATCACAAAGCTTGAACACGAACTTTGAAGATGATGATTTTCACCCTCTAGCGGTATCCACACTTCGAACGAATATCAAAGGAGCTTCTTTGATCTTGGTTGCTATACCAACAACTATGAAACACACTTTCACAATTGATATGACTATATGGAATTTTCTTTTGTGTATTATTTTGTTCTTCAACCAAAGATGTCTTAGAACAAAATAAAACCTCTCTCAAACTCTTTGAGACTCACAAAATCATTAGCTTAGAGTGCTGGCCGAATTTGGTCTTTTATACACAAGTATGATGTTGGTCCCAAAGGGCAACAAGGGTATGAAAAATAGCTAGGGGGGGGGGTGAATAGCTGTTTTAAAATTCTTTTCGTACCCTTGAAAAACTCAATTGCAAATGCGCACTTTATCAAGTAAGCGTTATGAAATGCGCCTAAGTGAGTGAGTGAAATGCACAGCGGAATTTAGTAATGAAAATAGGCGCAAATTGTGATAAAGGGGCGCACACACACTCTAAGTATTTTGGCTCAAAGTGGTTGAAATAAGGAACTAAGGCAAATGAAATAACAACACAACACAATTCGGTTCAATCAATCTACAATGAGTAAACAAGCAAATAGTGAGTGAAAATAATAACTTGAAAGAAATGACAAGATAATAACACAAGCTATTTGGAGAGGTTCGATCAATGAAAGATCTACGTCCTCTACCAAGATGGTTAGTCTTGGATTTCTAATGGAGATCTTATATAATGAGTGAGTGTTACAAATTACAATGTTTGAGCTTATACACTAACTTAAGATCTATTACTATGAAAGAACAAATCCAAAACAATAACCGGTGTATCTCTTAAAGAAGAATCTAAATGATTAATCTTAAAGAGGTGCGTGTGTGTTCTTAGTATCAAGGCTCTTTAGATCTTTGAGATGGAGAGCACGAGAAACTAAAGTGTTAAGGCTTGAAGATCTGGGCTAAGGATGAAGGTATGAAGATGTTCTTGAGAAATCTGGAAAAACGAAGGCAATCTTCAAATCTTCAACAAATGCTTTGAGAGAGAAATTCTTGAAATTCTAAGCAAACTCAGCAACTTCAAAATGTTGAAGTTATGGGGTATTTATAGTGAACTTAAAAAAACTAGCCGTTGGAAATCCTTGTGGATAAGATGAGCTGTCGCTCGTTGATTGGAGCATGCATATATTATGGCCATTTTGACACTCAACATAAAAGTGACCGTTATGGACACGTGTCAACAGATTAGGCGCATATGCATCTTTTAACCACCGTTGGATCATTGGCGTAATTTGAATTCTCTTCAAGTCTTTGAATCTTCAATAAATCACTGAGTGTTGAATAAACACTTTGAGGCGCGTTTGAGCTAAGAGGCGCACATGATGTGCGCTAAAACAAGGGGCGCATAGGCGCATAGCATAGCTAGTAATAATTCCTTGCGCGCGCTATGAAGGGCGCAGGGCGCAAATGAAGAGAGGCGCATGGCGTGTGTGCGCGGCTCAAACTTACTGAGTGATTTTTCTTTGAATCTTGATATTCTTGCCCTATTTCTAAGCCTATTCTATAACAATGGACATCTTAAAAAATGAAGTATAAATACTTCTTACATGTGGGTCTAAAGTCCATGAAATAAAACTTAGGTGATGGATCAATCAAATCTAATAAATCCTATTACATTAAAACTAAGATATGTGTGGGCATACCCAACAATCTCCCCCTATTTGATTGATGCCATTACCTACTATATCAAGGACAAACATTATACTTGATAAAAACATGTCCAAATGAATGAAATTGGTAATTCATGTCTCAAGTTAATGTACACACTAGTCCAAAATATAGATTCCTAATCTATTCCAATAAGAATAAAGAGTTACATATTGAAAGATAGAAACAACATTTTAACACATTCAAAATTATATATGATTTTTAGTTTTGAAATGTGTTTAAACCAAGTTTAAACTTAATGCATGAAAGTATGAAACAATTCAATATGATGCATATGAATTTAAACAATATTCATTGTTCTACAAACAAGGAGTTTGAGTGAACAATGTTTGATAATAAGTGATGCATTGTTCTCATTAAAACTTGGGGTGTAAGAGTTACAAATTACAAGTTTCGAATAGAACAAAGACAAAAGATGTGCTAAAACAAGTAAGCACTAAAATCACTATCTTCAAAAGGGATTTACTAACAAAAAAAATTCTAACTTACATTCAAAGAAAACTAAGGATTAGGAGGCGCGTCATCTTCCTTCAAACCTTCTTCAATTTCAGAAACGGAGCGCTGGATTTGTTTGGAAAGTTGATAGGCACGGTTCACTAAACCATGAGTGTCTGTGACGCCGTCTCTGAGGTAGCGCAAATGACCAACATTGATGTTTTGATATTCATCAATGGTACGATGAGTAATGGCTTGCTGTTGAGCGACGTTTTCTGCAACGTTCTGAAAGTTAGCTTCAATAGCAGCCTGCGCTGAAACAATGTCAGAGGAAATCCTATCCGAGCGCCTGTCTGCGCTGGAGTGTGCGGCGTTGAAGTGAGTGACAACTAACTCCTTCAAGACATCAATCTTTGAAAGCAGGGAGTTAATGTCAATAGGCGCGCTAGGAGCAGGAGCAGAGCTGGAAGAGGGCGCATTAGATCCAGGCGCATGTGCATTAGGAGCAATTGGAGCAGCGCTGGGTTCATCATTCGGTTCTGCGCCATATACAGATAGTCCCAGGATTTGTAGCTCATCCTTAACTTCGTTGAGCTTATCAACAACGCTCAATAACTTATGGCTATCTCCAGCCACCATTTCAAACAATTTCCTTATATCCCCCGCTATGTTCAACTCTACTTCCTTTATAGCATTTATAAAATCTTGGCCATCGGTGAGTTGGATGCCAGCGCTAATTCGCTCGTGAAGAGAAGCAAGAGTACCTTTGAATAAATCGTTCATCTGATCAATAGCGTCATTCCACTGTTGAGGGGTCAGGAAGTGTTTGTCCTTGATGTTGGCATCTATGCGCTTTATCTCCCCCTTAATGGCAGCAATCTCATCAGCCTGCTGGGTAAGCATTGAAGTATGAAGCTCTAATTGTGAGTTCATTGAGATTGGCCTTGCTGGAGCTGCTGTAGAAGGGAAATAACCATACTCATATCAGGAGTGGGAGGAGGAGGCGCATGAGTAGAGGCGCGGGAGGAGATGGAATATATTCTGCACTTGAAGAAATTTCTTCAGGATGAGGCGCAGGAACCTTTGGGCGCACAGATGATGGTTTGCGCCTTAACTGTTCTGGCTCCCCCTGAGGTTGATCCTCAATATCTTCACCAAATAAATCTGCAGAAATTTATCTCTGACTTGTTGACGATCAAAAGATGGTGTTGGAGTAGGCGCATGAACGGTTGGAGGCGCATCATGAGCAGGCGCGCGTGCATCAGCGCTAGACCCTGCGCCTTTGCGCCTTTCAGATTTAGATAAATCAGCAGCCTGTTTCAATCTGAATTCTTCATCTCTTTTTAACTGCGCTTCCAGTCTACTGCTTCTTTAGCGCGTTTCAGCTCCTTTTCTTCTTCAGTGTCGGTTCTGGGGCGCTTAGCAGGTCTGCTTGGTTCTTCAGCAATCCCTTTGCCTTTGCCTTTCACTGCGCCAGGAATAGGTTCTGCGCGTGGCGCTACTGTAGCTTCTTCTTCACCATCTGCGCCAGCTGCTTCTTCATCAGACTCAGTGGCTTCATCTATCAACTGAGCTCCTTTCACCCTTGGCGCGCGCTTGGCCATGCGCTTTCTGCGCCTCTTCATCACTAAACTGTCCTTACCAAAAATAGGGACATCAGTGATCTGGTAGGCTGGGTTCTCAGCAAGAAAATTAGCAAGCGCAGGGTAGGAAAGGAAGATTTTAGTGAGAATACGGCAGTGAGTCTTGAACTTCGTCTTGCCGTCAGCTTTGTTTTTATTGTACTTGTCAATCTGGTCCTGAAGATTAGTAAATAAGATCTGAGGCCAGTTGAGGATGGTTTTTGCCATGATGGCAGCTGTGAATTCCCACTTCTCCATAGTAAATCTGTTGACATTTCCAGTTTTGAAGATAATGGAAGTGCCAACCAGATGCGCAATATGCGCCAATAAGTCACCACCATCTCTAATTTCCACCGTTTTGATATTGTTTTGAAGAGTAGGGATACGAAGAAGAGTACGCGCCATAATGTTTTGAGCGGCGGCTGAATAAGAATTGACTTTGCCAGCTACACTCAAGGTGCCAGTTTTGTTGAAGTTGACAATGTTCTTTATAGTGCCGGCAGACATGGTTATCTCAACGTCTTGAACTACTGCGCGAATGCGATAGCGCACCATCCCTTCAACGTCTGTTGGAATTTCCACAAATTCTGCTGTAGAGAAAAATTCATCAACGAGGAGCGGAGAGTAGAAAGGTTGCTCCAGAGTGAACAAAGGGAGAAGTCCAGCCAGTCTGATATAATCCATAACTTCGACACCCATAGGATCAGCAGATAGCTCGTTTAAATCAAATGTTTCACCAGGTCTGAAGTTAGACAGATCCTGAAAAATTAAACATTTAAAGGAATTAGTGTGAATCAGGCGCATAGAAGCATAAATAGCAAAGTGTATACCAGGCGCATGAAATTTGAGGCGCATAGAATAATTAGGCGCAAAGAGTCATAGGCACATAAGAGAGCACAATGAATCTAGGCGCATAATTATGGTAGGTGCATGAAATTTATGAGGCGCAGAGAAATACAAGGCGCATATTTATGGGTCTATGAAATATACTAAGAAAAATTTGAACATAAGAATTGACTAAGTATGAATTGGGGCGCATAATAAGTGTAGGCGCATAATGATATTAGGCGCATAAAGGATTGAGGCGCAAACGCATGTGAGCGCAAGAATCTTTTTGGGGCGCATAATATCAATGTGCGCATAATCATACTAGGCGCATGAATTCATATATAGGCGCATTACTTATGTAGAAATTTAAACTTGGTATAAAAACTCACAAACACATGCAAACATACATATGCAATTTTTCAGAATCAAAAAGCGAAAAATTTTAAAAACAAGTTTTGAAAATTATGAGACCCAAGTCAAGCAAAAATAATGAAGAACACGAAGAACATGTCTTGAGTGCTCGAAGAACACCAAGAACACCAAGAACACCAAGAACACATAATTCGTAAAACTTCACCAAATCAAGCATACAATATATCAAAATGACCGCACGAAGACAAGGATAACAAAAATGTAAATCAAAACAAGTAAAAATCAACAACGAATCCAAAAAATGGATTCAAAGATCTTAAAAACCGAAAAGTCGAAAATGGTGATTTTTCAGATTCGCACTAAATAGCGAATTGATCGTTGAAAAAGTTAGTTATAAAGACTCGAAATCACAAAACGAACATAACCTAACGAACGATTTTGAAAATGGATCACCGAAGCAAGATTAATCAAGAAAAATGGGCATTCGGGTTTTTGAAAAAGACGAACACAGAGAATAAAAAATTCAGAAATTTAAAGAGTTTAAGAGTTAGAATTCATACCATTTCGTCTTGAATAGATTTTGAAGCTCTCTTAGGACCCATTAACGAGATATATATAAGGAAAAATAGAGAAACGAAAGAGAGAGAGAGAGAGAAACGGAGAGACTGGGAGAGAGAGAGAGTTGGTAGGGAGGTGTAGGGAGATGATGATTATGATGAGGGAGTTGGTGAGAGAGAGAGAGAGAGAGAAGGGAAGTGTATATATAGGTTAGGTTTAAAAAAAAATTTGCACTGATATGAAAATAATACTGTCAAAATTTAAAAAGATGGAAGTTGAAAGGATGTGTATTTATGAGGGGTTTTAGTGATTTCGGCTCATCATGACATGTGTACGGCGCATTAATGAGGGACTTATGGATTTGAAGGGCATTAAATGCAGAATGACATAAAGTGTCATGATGTGACATATTGGGTAAAAGAAAAACTACTCCACTTTCCCTTTAAGTGTATGAGCAATTTTGACTAATTTTTGCACAAACCCCAAAAACATCTATTTTGGTGTAAGTTTGGGGTGCAAGAAATATATCCCCATAAAATAAAATTTTTCGAAAAACGTAAAACGAGGGAAAAATTTAATTGCACAAGTACCCTTGAACAATTAATGGAATGTCAAAAGACATAGATTCCTATAATAAATGAACAGAATAGACATACCTGGTACTTGTGTATTTAATACGTTCAATCATTGAAATTGAATTTTGAGAAATGATTGAGCCGCAATAGTTAATGCGCGCATAAAGGGGCGCATTACTTTCACAGGGCGCATACTCATCTAGGCGCGCAGAATGACTTAAGAGGCATTGAATGCTAGGCGCGCGCTAGAATTTGGTGCGCAAAGAGTTGAGCGCGCAGAAGTATTAGGCGCGCATAGTTTCCTTGAAACTTGAAATAATTTGTCATTTTGTCCTAATATACTCACATAACTCAACGAAACATAAAATCATGAGTATTGACAAAACTATATTGAATTTAGTTGAGTTCAAGCATACCCATTTCACCTCTCAAAAACATGAACCGTTTCGCGTCGAGTGCTTTCGTTAGAATGTCGGCGATTTGATAGTCGGTTCCCACGTGTTCCAAATGAATATTGCCTTTCTCCACGTGGTCTTTGAGGAAGTGATATTTGATGTCGATGTGCTTGGTTTTTGAGTGCATGACAGGATTTTCAGAAACTGCAATTGTTGATGTATTGTCGCAGTAGATGGGACAATTTTCTTCGATGATATCATAGTCCACCAATTGCTGCTTCATCCAGAGTATTTGACAACAACAACTTCCCGCAGCGATATATTCGGCTTCGGTTGTTGAGACAGATACTGAAGCTTGTTTCTTACTCGCCCATGACACAAGTCTATATCCGAGGAAATGACAAGTGCCACTTGTGCTTTTCCTATCAATGGTGCATGCTGCGTAATCCGCATCTGAATAACCTACAAGTTTAAAGTTCGAATCTTTGGTGTACCAAAGTCCAAGGTTAACAGTGCCAGAGAGATATCTTATAATACATTTCACAGCAATTAAGTGTGCTTCTCTAGGGTCGGATTGATAACGAGCACAAACACAAACACTAAACATAATATCAGGCCTACTAGCAGTAAGATAAAGGAGTGAGCCAATCATACCTCGATAGAGCGTTTGATCAACACGTTTACCTTTTAAATCTTTGTCGAGTTTGTTGCCGGTGGCCATTGGAGTATCGTATGCTTTAGCGTTCTCAAGTCCAAACTTCTTGATTAAGTCCTTTGTGTATTTGGATTGGTTGATAAAAATGCCTTCACTCATTTGCTTGATTTGAAGCCCGAGGAAGATGTGAGTTCTCCCATCATGCTCATTTCAAACTTGCTCTTCATTAGTTTCTCAAAACGCTTGCACAACAATTCATTAGTAGAACCAAATATAATATCATCAACATAAATTTGAACAAGTAATTTATGACCATTATGTTTGGCAATGAAAAGAGTTGTATCGATTTTACCGCGAGTGAAGCCTTTTCGATGAGAAACTTTGATAGTGTATCATACCATGCTCTTGGTGCTTGTTTGAGTCCATACAAAGCTTTCTGGAGTTTGTACACATGATTTGGAAATTGTGAATCTTCAAACCCAGGTGGTTGAGCAACATAGACTTGTTCTTGGAGTTCACCATTTAGAAACGCGCTCTTCACATCCATTTGATATAACTTGAAGTTCTTGTGAGCGGCGTAAGCTAGAAATAATCTGATAGCTTCAAGTCTTGCTACGGGCGCAAAAGTTTCATCGTAATCAATTCCTTCTTCTTGCCTATACCCTTGAGCAACCATCTTGCTTTGTTTCTTGTGATGGTTCCATTCTCATCCATCTTGTTCCTGAACACCCATTTCGTACCAATCACTCCATGATCATTTGGTCTAGGAACTAGAGTCCAAACCTTACATCGTTCAAATTGATTGAGTTCTTCTTGCATTGCAACAACCCAATTAGGATCTTGGAGCGCTTCATCAGCCTTCTTCGGTTCAATTTGAGAGATAAATGCAGTGTAAGCATCAAAGTTTGTAGCTCTCCTTGTACGAACACCACTTGTAGATCACCGATGATATTAGCAATTGGATGACCTCTAACTTCACGAATTTCAGGAGGTAAGTTAGTTGAGTCGTAGAAATTTGAAGGTCTTCAATTGGTACATCTTCACCAGATTCAAAGTCATTGAAATTTGGGGTTTGAACTGGCTCAGAATTGAGATTTGGGTTTACACCAGATGCAGCAGTAGAAATAGGCGCGTGAGAGGAATCATGAGGCGCATCAATTGAGTGAGGCGCAATAGAGGATTCACCAGGCTCATTATACATTGAATTAGGCGCATTTGATGTAGATGGATTTCCTTGTGTTGATAGATTCTGATCTTGAGTGGGCGCAACATAAATAGGAGCACCTGTATCATTTAGCTCAATAGAATCATCAGCAACATTTGGACCCAAATGTGGCTCAAGGAGAGAATGTTCATCAAATGTAACATGTACAGATTCAACTATCACTAATGTAGTTCTATTAAAAACACGAAAAGCTTTAGAGTGTTTGGCATACCCAACAAAAATACCTTCGTCGGCTTTAGCATCGAATTTACCTCTATGTTTGTTGATGAGGGAACGATTTTGAGTAAAACATGCAGTGTTGATAGCTTCTTCCCAAAAGTACTTAGGCAATTTAGCTTCAGCTATCATCGTCTTTCCCGCTTCAATCAACGTTCTATTCTTTCGTTCAACTACGCCATTTTTGTTGAGGGACTCCGGCGTTGAAAAGTTGTGATCTATCCCATGATCTTCACAATATCGAGCAACACCGTTGTTCTTGAATTCTGTTCCATTGTCGGATCAAACACTAACGATGTCATCTTCTTTTGGGTTTGGAGCAGTCGAAATAAGGTAGTAAGAATATCATAACAATCATCTTTGTAATCATCATCTCTACCCATGTATATCTTGAATAATCATCCACCACAACTAGATTATACTTGTTTCTTCTAATACTTGCGGTGGAAACTGGTCCAAATAGATCAATGTGAAGCAGTTGCAAGCATCTTGTAGTTGAAGGATTAGACTTGCTTGAAAATGACTGCTTCGGTTGTTTGCCAAGTTACATGCGGCGCACT
>JAOWBW010001405.1:267543-315545 GCA_026119855.1 Campanula takesimana
AAAAAAGCAGTTATGACTAAGGCAAGGAGAATATAAAAGGGACAGTAAGTAGTATACCTCCCACAGCAAGCTGAAGCCCGTAACAGAGCTGGTAGTCGAGCGGCTGGTCAAATCCATGCCGTGATAACAAGCAGCCAAGCCCGCTGCGCCCCAGTTATACTGGCCGATCTGGTCCAAGTCCACTAATAAGTCAAGCAGAGCCAAAAGGCCGAAGATCCCCCATTGGCAAACAGAGTGTGGGATAAACAAGTACCAAATGAAGCAACGGGCCACAGCATCAACCCGATCAGCAGTAACGCCCCGAGCCTCAGCCATCAAGATGCTGAAATAAGCCCGGATTCTCCCCCATGTCACTCGAGAGTTCTTACCTCGAACCGACAGTCAACCAAGGCAGCAACTCGTCCGAGTCCGAGCAGCCCCTCTCAAACCAAAGGGATAGGCACCCCCATGAACGGCAAGCCCGTCAAAGCTGTAAATCAGTAGGCGTCATAGTCACTCGCCCATGGGTAAATGGAAGGTATGGGTGGTATCCCACCATCTCTCCCTCAACGCCTGAACCACATCAGGGTCATTCTTCAAAGCTGGGAGGCTAGTGACAAAAAGACCAAAATGAGTCCCTGTGACTCGGGCCCGAACATTCTTTGGCAATCTCTTTCCATATAGAGATGGGCCATGAGCCCCACCGCGAATCTCTGTCAGACGGGTCCACTCCTGAAAAGAAAGAAGGAACAGCAAAATTTTCATCAGCATGACTGCTAGAAAACGGATGAACTCAACATAAAGATTTCAACGGCAGAGACAATGTACAAGCAAGTGTATTAACGTGAAATGGACATCCCAACATGTTTCTTACAAACAAATCAGCAACAACAAACATCATGCAAAGAATGATCAATAAAGCTGCTGCAGCAATATCTCGGGTAAAGAAAACAGAACTTCATGAAAGCCCGAAATCGACAGAAAGGTGAGGCATTCTTACCAAACCCGAAGTCAAGAAGTGAGAAATAGGGTTGAGGCCGGAAAGTAAGCAAGCTCGGGTCCATAGCTTCAACCCCAATTTCGGGCTCCTCCCTTGTGGCATCTCAAAACGGAGGTGATTGCTGACGATCAGACATCGTTTCTTGACGGAATTGATCCTAGACAGTAGCAGAAAGTGTTTTGGGGTGATTTCTCTACGAAAATTTGGGCTTGGAATTTGGAGGGTTCTTCAAATTTTGAAAAATGCCGAAAACAGCGAACAGCCTGTTTAAATGTGCTGAACTTATGCGCCAGGCGCGCGCCTCCCGACATTCTCATCCGAGGCGCGCGCGTCCCATAACGAGGCTTGGACGCGCGCTCTTCCCATCAGCAGGCAGGGTCAGAAGCGTTCTCCCATGCAGAAGTCCATGCATCGTGTCAAGGTTTCCCCACAGATTCCGAACTCCCTGAGTTCTGTCACGGGTGCCACGCCCCCCTCAAGAGGTCAATCTCACATTCATCCCCAGCAGGAACATTTTTCTGGTCGCAGTCAACTTGCCCATACCCCACAATTCAAAAGTCAGTGTGACTCCAAATTGACACGAGACTTCAAAGCAATATTCATCAACGGATTCACCAACGGATTCGTCACAAGGGTTCACCAACGGACCTCATCCAAGGGATTCACTAACGGATTCATCAAACGGTTTCACCAACGGATTTCGTCAACAAGGGTTCACAACGGACTCATCCAAGGGATTCACTAACGGATTCATCAAAGGATTCACCAACGGATTCGTCAACAAGGGTTCACCAACGGACCATCCAAGGGATTCACTAACGGATTCATCAAACGGATTCACTAACGGATTCGTCAACAAGGGTTCACCAACGGATCATCCAAGGGATTCCTAACGGTTCATCAAACGGATTCACCAACGGACTCATCAAGGGATTCACTAACGGATTCCAAAACGGATTCACCAACGGATTCGTCAACAAGGGTTCACCAACGGACTCACCAACAAGGTTTCACCAACGGACTCAATCCAAGGGATTCACTAACGGATTCATCAAACGGGATTCACCAACGGATTCGTCAACAAGGGTTCACTAACGGATTCATCAAACGGATTCACCACACGGATTCGTCAACAAGGGTTCACCAACGCCTCATCCAACGGATTCACAACGGATTCGTCAACAAGGGTTCACCAACGGACTCATCCAAGGGATTCACTAACGGATTCATCAAACGGATTCACCAACGGATTCGTTAACATGGTTCACCAACGGACTCATCCAAGGGTTCACCAACGGACTCATCCAAGGGATTCACTAACAGGATTCATCAAAGGTGTCACTAACGGCCTCATTCAAAACATTCAGCAGCAGGTTCACCTAACGGATCATGGCCACCCCCCTATCAACAAAAGCCGCTCACCGATCGCACCACTATCTCTCGCAATTTCAAATTCCTGCTTCCATCGAGTCTTTGCCTTTTCTTGGTGATGTCCTCGCGGGTTGTTTTTAAACTTTCGTCGACGCGTTCTGCTTTGCAGTCCACTCGCCGGGGGCTCTGTAGACACCCAGCGCCTTGGACGCTCACCCCGATTGCACATTTGATTTTGTGTTTCTCCCCATTTTAAGTGTTTCTCGTTAGTTTTTGTCACTTCCGTTAGTTCCTGACTGACTTCGTTAAGTCCAGGGACTAAACTGAATGACAGGGCTGATTCTCTAGACCATTCTGTCAAAATTGCCTTCTCTGAGTCGCGCGCCTCCGACAGAGGATCCAGGCGCGCGCGCGCCTCCCGCCCCCAAAGCAGGACAGCGCGCGCCTCTGGGCGTCATTACAGATTCTGGCCAGGATTCCCTCCCTTGCTCAATTTACAGGATTTTGCCCGGGAAATTCTTGTGGTGACTGAGTTTTGGCACCAAAAACACCCCTTTTCACCTATAAAAACCTCTCTTTACCTCCATTTTTAAGGATCGAAACTAGACCAAAAAATTGAACTTACAAAAACGATACCAAAATCCTTTCTAAGGTTCTCCACGGATTTCATCAAGCAACGTTTGAAGTTCTCCAAATTGTAGGTAAAGTCCATCTTTTCCTTTCTTTTTTTTACTTCATCTCCTCTCTCTCTTTTACTTTAATCAAATGTGCAATCACCCAAATCATTTTGGGACATGACTCTAATGATCACCTCATCTCATTGAGGTTGTTTAAGGATTATCTCCTACATTCCAAATCCTATTTAAATCCCCCCTTTTTCATGACTTAAAAAGAAGAAGAAGAACATTTTTTCATGTAGATTTTGATCAAGCAAGACCAACTTTAGTTGGGCGAGATGGGTGTTTCGGTACTTCCCATCTCGTAATCTAACCCCGAACCTCAAAACAAAGAATCTCTGTTTTCGTAATCAAACTTAGGCTACATCAATAGGTTTTTCTTATGTTCCTCAAAACATAGGTGGCGACTCTAAAAACAAGTTAGACATCCTAGGATACAAACCAACGCGCGCTCGAGCCTAAGGCCGTGGTTTCCCCCGGGGTATCTACACTAGGATGCGTATGTCATAGAGGCGCCGAATTCTCTATGATCTCGCTAACAGAAACGCCGAGGCTTCTGCCAATTACGATTGATCTAGGATGGTATGTCATAGAGGCGCTGAAGTCTCTACAACCATACAAATCCTAAAATAGATGCTGGATCGCTCGCAAACAGAAACGCCGAGGCTTCTGCCAATTACGATTGATCTAGGATGGTATGTCATAGAGGCACCGAAGTCTCTACAACCATACGAATCCTAAAAATAGATGCTGGATCGCTCGCAAACAGAAACGCCGAGGCTTCTGCCAATTACGATTGATCTAGGATGGTATGTCATAGAGGCGCCGAAGTCTCTACAACCATACGAATCCTAAAATAGATGCTGGATCGCTCGCAAACAGAAACACCGAGGCTTCTGCCAATTACGATTGATCTAGGATGGTATGTCATAGAGGCGCCGAAGTCTCTACAACCATACGAATCCTAAGCAAATATTCGGTGAAGAATGGAATTTTAAGGGGCTTTCCGCACCCACAGGTAACGAATATCGGTCAAAATTGTGCTAAGGGCATTTAAGATGAATTAAAGGGAAACGATCAGGGACAAAAGTGGAATTTTATCTGAAGGGACAAGGTTGGCCGCGTGGCCTTACACACTAAATTGCAATAGTGGCCGCGTGGCCAAGACCGCTGAGTGGTCAGATCTCTTTTACACGGATCGCTGATCTGACGGCTGGGGTTGCAAGGGCAAAAGTGGCCGCGTGGCCAAGGATGCCGACGGGCTGACTCCTTGGTCACATCACCAGACACCTTCCCTCTTCTTCTTCTTTTCTTCTTTCTTCTTCTTCCTTCCTCCATTGTTAACGAGTTAGAGAGAGAAAATTGGGTTTTTGGAGAGAGAAAGTTTGGATTTTGATAATCTTGAAGACTTCGTTTCACATACTTCTCGAAGCTATGGCAGATTGGATCAATGAGGCGTTATTTAGGGATTTCCCGGGCCATAGTGGGTATATGATTCCAAAACAAGAGCCACAAGGAGAAGGGGCACAGTAATGCTCAGGGCGGAGGAAAATGTAGGGGCTGCCCCAGGAGCGGGCTTTGAAGCGGCGCCCTTGATTCACGGGGCGGTTTGAGACCACGAGCCGCGACTCGGAATTATCGCGATAATCTGCTGCGGTCTACGTTTGACCAAGATTACGATTTTTACATCAACTCTGAGCGTCATTGGTCGATGGGCTTCCGGAGACGCGAGAGGTAAATTTCGAATTTTCATTCCTCTCATTCTCGCACATTTGTATGTTTTATACACATAATATGAAATGCTAGAATAATGGAATGCTAGAATTGAAATTGCTAGAATTGTAAATTGCTAGAATGGTAACATACCTGTGCTGTGTTTACCTGCAGAGGATCAAGGCTCGTGGGTCCACAGTGAATGTGGGCAAACTGTGGGCGTCCCTGCCGGAGGGACCGGGCGGTTTGCGTGCTCGGATCGAGGCTATGGGCTTTGGCCCATTCTTTGACAGTGTCCGCATGGTCGGGGCTACCCTGAAGGTGGCAGCGGTGATAGAGGTGTGCCGGGAGTTCTGGTGGGATACCACCCATACCTTCCACTTCAGTTGGGGAGAGATTACCATCACGCCGACGGATTTCGCGGCCATCACAGGGTTGAGATTTACTGGTACCCCTTTGCCTTTTGATGAGAGCTTGGCGGAGCGGCGGGACTATAGACAGGCTCTGCTGGGAGTCGACCCGACCTGGGAGGAGGTGTCAAGGGTTATGGAGTGGAGGCCGGGAAGGTGAATCGCTTGGTGGAGGTGCTATTGAGGCCTTTAGTAGGGGGGAATATGATTTGGATTGCTTGGTCCGGCTGTTCTTATGGTACAGCTTTTCAGAGATTTTGTTTCCCAGTGGGGCTACTGTCTGCCGGTACTCACTGCTAGGGGCTCTTGTGGACTTGGACCTAGTCGGTGGGATTTCTTGGGGTGGAGCTGGTTTGGCTGAGATTTACCGGGCTTTGGACCATTGCTCGAGGGCTAGCTCGTCGGCCTTTGACGGGTTCCAGTTCGCCTTTGAGGTACGCTCTTGACTACCCTTCTTTTCACTTGTTGAGATCTCTGTTCTATCTTTTGGTCTGAAATGTCTCTCTCATTATATGCACAGGCTTGGGTGTACGAGGTCTTCGGTGTCGCACCTTTTCAGTTGGTGATGAGTGCTAACAAGGTTGTTCCCATCATGTCGTACTGGTGCAAGGGCAACAGGGCTCCTCCCCGCAGAAACCGGGACAGGAAGACAGTGGATGCTGCTGATCTGAGGAGGGTGTTCGTGATGTCTGAGCCCATCGGGGTTAGATTTTACCCATGGAGCCCGGCCATGAGGCTTCGGTGGGTCCCTATGTAGTGGATTTGACCGCTTCTAGGGTTCTGCTTGTGGGTCTCACTGGGGAGGCCATGTATCTTGGAGAGAGGGTGGTTCGTCAGCACAGGGCTGGTGTGTTACCGTGGGCTCCTTATGACCCTCCTCGGGATATGCTCCGTCCCGCGAGGTTGGCGACTTTCTTGTCTCCCACTCCAGCAGAGCATTACAGAGGGAGTGACGACTACGCCGGCTATGTGCGGACTCGGTTGATCAGCCCTCAAGTTCGGGCTAGGATGCTATCGGGAGAGGGATCGAGCTCGGCCCGGTATGTTGGTCGGAGTCGGCCTTTGGTTGACATGCCCCTTCGCTCGAGTAGTGTGAGAGTGATGAGGGGTGGCCGGGAGGTGGAGCTTAGCTTGGAGCCGACTGATGCAGATCTCGTTGAGGAGACATTCATTCCTCCGCCCGACGCTGGGGTACGGCTTTGTGCTTTGTATTAGTCATGTTTGCACACACCTATTTCTTTCTGCATTGTAATCATTTGCCTTGGCTTCCCTTTCAGGTGACTCGGGAGGCATATATCCGTTCAGCTCGGCGGGAGAACGTGTTGATGCGCTTACTGAGGGAGGCGTACCATTCGTGTACTTGTCAGAGGGACGACGTTGCGTCACCCCAGCGTCGTGAGCGGTCTCCGAACGGTACGGGATCTTCTCACCTTGGTGGTCGAGCGGTCCCGGGATGGAGTTCGGGTGCCGGTAGCTCTCGGCTTTAGCGCGGCGTGGAGACACCACGGAGGAGGATTCTGACTAGGCGGGGCCCATCTTTCCATCTTTATTTCCTACACTGTCAGCTAGTAGAGAGCAGAGGTATATGTATGTATAGAACAGATGTACAAAATGCATGTATGTATATTATGTTCTAAAATGCAATTTTATTGTGGGAGCCTACTTGTGCAAACTAGTTATTTTACAAATGTTCCTAATTTTATACAATGCATGAGCCACGGGACGGGGCAGGTACGTAGTTGCATGGATCCGTCACAGAGTGGGAAGAAACAAATTGGATTTCTGCATGGAGCAATGTTGGCCGCATGGCCATGGCGAGGCCCAGAGCAATGTTGGCCGCCTGGCCATGGCAAGATCCGGAGGGGCCAGGGGCCATGTTGGCCGCGTGGCCATATCCTGCGCCGCCTCCGGTTTTCCTTTTCCTGGCAAGAGTGGGAGTCCGTACCCTATTTAATGAACCCTTTGCAGCCATAAAAACGTACCAGCAACCTTTTGAGTAGTTTTTTGAGTTCCTTTTAGCCAATTTTTCTTGCTCTTTGCCATGGATCAAGAGGCTAGAATCACAAGTCTTGAGAAAAAGTCTTTATAACCTCTTTGGAGAAGTGGGTTGCCAAAATTCCTGGTTCTAGTCGTAGGAAACTTGATGAACGGTATGGGATAAAGTGCCTTTGGTCACTTTTGCATATGAACTCCAATACCAACCTCTTGCAAGCCTGTGGGAGATTTTGGAATGATACCCTCCATGTCTTCAACTTTTCATTCAACGAGATAACACCCACTTATGAGGACATCGCGGCATTATGTGGCTACGAAGGGAAGGGTAAAGTTGCCTTGCCTTTTGACTTCGTTTGCTTGAGGGACAAGTTTATGACCTTTGGCGTGCCCGCGGATGACTTTGATAGGTATGCTACGGGCGGTTATGTCGACCTTTCTTGGATGCCACAACACTTTATACACATGGATGTGGCCTCTGACCGTTCCTTGGACCATCTTGCGCTATGTCTGTTTGCCTCTATTCTTTTCCCTTCTGAGGTTGGATTTGCTAGTGAGGGGTGTTTGGGCATGGTGAATTCGGCTCGTTTAGGTTATGACATTGTACCGGCCATTCTTGGGGAGATGCTCTGTGGGATTCCCCATCTTGCGGCTTATGGTGGGATGCCTTGTGGTAGTGATAGGCTTTTGACTATGTGGTTGCAAGAGAGGCTTCGAGTGAATAAACCGGCGGCTTCTCTGAAGGTGGCCCCATGGATGCACCGCATTAGAGGCATGGCGGAGCGGTTTGAGGGCATGACTCTCAAAGGTTGGGAAAAGTATTTGGCGGAAATGGTGACTGACGATATTCAGTGGGTGCTGCCCCATTGCACATTCACTCTGTGAGGGAGAAACAAGTGGGACTTCACATGATCAAAGTTCCGACCCTTTTTGGGACTACCTTTTACTATCCCTCTAGAGTGCTTCGTCAGTATGGTTTGGTGCAGACCATCCCGGAGGGTTGGGACGAGGAGAGAGATGATTTCCCTTTTGGGATACTTCAGTTGGATGATAGTGCCTCAGTCCTTCTTTCTCAGATGTGGGGCGAGGCTGGCTTTAGTCGTAGGACCTTCCTCACACGCTATAGCAACACCTTCCTGCCACGCGAGTATTTGGATTGGTATATGGGGAGACTTGGGCATGCGGAGCAGACTCTAGAGACCCTAAGGGGCACTATTTTGGGATCCTGTGCTCCAAGTTTTTCATTGAGAATTAAGGAGGCTGAGGCTTATGAGAGGAAGATGAGTAAGAGCGTGGCTAACGGAGGCGGAGAAGAAGTGGGGGCGTCAAAGAAGAGGAAGGGCGAAGAGGCTCCTAATGGCAAGGCTAAAGGTGTTAGCGAGTTCGAAAGAAGATTTTGTGAGAATCCTAGCAAGAAGAAAGTTCGCCGTGGGCAAAGCAAGAAGAAAGAGACCGAGGGCACAAATGGCACTAAGGAGTAATCCCAAGTGTCTCTCCATAGTCGTGCAGACACATTAGTTTAATTTAGTTTACTTTTGTTTTAGTTTCAATTTCAGAATAGGTTATTTATTCAAAAAGTATGTCAAGCTTAGACTCATCAAATAAGTGTTAACATGCAGTGACTATGGAAATAAAAGTTTTTGCTTTTAGAAAATACAACTTCTATCTTTATTGCTTTGTGACAAGATTTGGATGTTTATTTGTTTTTTAGACCGCACCTTTTGAAAGGCTGCCTACGTTCCCCTTTTACAAATAGGACTAAGGGGCTCAGGTCACCGTAGTTCACTCCAGTCGGACTAGAATGATTTTAGAGAAAGGGAAGATAGAAGGGGGAATTCTCTAACTTTTGCCTAGACCGCCCTTGCGGGTTTTCGATCTAGCGAGCTTTGTACGCACCCTTATTTTGCATAGACCGCGCTTTGCGGGTTTTCAGTCTATCGGGCTTCTTTTTGTGTAGTAATTTTTTATTTTTTTTTATTTTTTAGAGAGGGGAGTCTAGTCATAGTAGCGTCTGAGCTTGCTGATGTTGACTGGTTCTTTGAACGGGTTGCCATCCAAATCTGCCATTCTGACCGCTCCTCCGGAGAAGATCTTCTGTACTACAAACGGCCCTACCCAAGTGGGGGCCCATTTCCCGAGGGGG
Source organism: Campanula takesimana (assembly GCA_026119855.1). Classification (NCBI taxonomy): domain Eukaryota; kingdom Viridiplantae; phylum Streptophyta; class Magnoliopsida; order Asterales; family Campanulaceae; genus Campanula; species Campanula takesimana. The sequence continues at coordinate 276,829 of JAOWBW010001405.1, forward strand.
TTGAATTTGTTGGGCAAGCGTGCTTTGAGCACCAAGTCTCCTTCTTTTATGTCAACAGGCTTGACCTTTTTATTGAAGGCTTTTGTCGTTCTCCTTTGATAGGCCCGGATGTGTTCCATGGCCTTCAATCTGCGTTCGTCGAGCGTTGCCAACTGATCATAGCGACTACGAAGCCATTCTACCTCATTTACTTGGTTCTCGAGCAAGATCCTCAAAGATGGCACCTCCAACTCAATAGGGAGCACTGCCTCCATGCCGTATGTCAAAGCGTAAGGGGTCTCTCCAGTGGCGGTGCGGACTGACGTTCTGTACCCCCAAAGTGCTAATGGTAACTTCTCGGGCCAATCCCGTCCTTGCGAAGCCATCTTGCGAATTATCTGCTCTATCATCTTGTTGGCCGCCTCAACCGCGCCGTTAGTCTGTGGATAGTATGGGGAAGATTTCTTTTGTTCGATCTTGAATTCTACAAGCAAGCGAGCACACTCGGCTTCGAAATGACTGCCATTATCTGATATAATAAGGTTAGGAACCCCATACCGACACATAATGTTCTCTTTGATAAACTGCGCTACCTTCTTAGAATTCAGCACCTTGTAAGACTGAGCTTCGACCCACTTTGTGAAGTAGTCGACCGCGATGAGGACGAATTCATGACCATTACTACCGGCCGGCGAGATCTTCCCAATAATGTCTATACCCCACGTGGCGAATGGCCAAGGCGTGGTGGAACTATACAATTTGTGTGGGGGGATGTGGTTGAGGTTGGAGCATACTTGGCACTTGTGACACCGTCGAACCCATTGAATATAGTCTGTCTCTATGGTAATCCAATAATAGCCCAGCCGAGTGATCTTCTGTCTAAGCATCCTTGCATTCATGTGGGGCCCGCACAACCCATTGTGTACTTCTTCCATTATTGCTTCAGCTTTCTCGTTGTCGACACATAAGAGCAACAGACCATCGTAATGCCTCTTGTACAAAGTATCGTCTAACAGCACAAACTGCCCCGCCAATCTTTTGAGTGCTTGCAGACTCTTGGCCTTCACATCTCCGTCAAAGGACATCTCTCCGTGCTTAAGGAACTTGTAGATTTGGGCGTACCATTGATCTCCGTTTACCTCTGCATCGATCTGGATTTCACAGCAATAGGCGGGGTTCTCCCTTCGTCCAACCCTGAATGGTTTCACGGACCTTCCTTCTGGAATTTCAACTAAGGAGGCCAATGTAGCTAGAGCATCCGCGAACCTATTTCTGTCTCGTGGCAGGAAATGGAAGGTAACTTCTTTGAACTGTGCTATCAACTCGTCCATGTAACCTTGGTACCGCTGCAGGCAAGGATCAATAGTTTTCCATTTCTTCGCCGTTTGGTTAATAATCAAAGCGGAGTCTCCATATACTTCTAACTCTTTCACGTTGCGTTCTAGGGCGGCCTCCAATCCGGCTATACATGCCTCATACTCGGCGGCGTTGTTGGTTGCTGAAAAGTTTAGCTTGATGGCTATGGGAGTGTGCTCATCTTCGGGATCAATAAGTAGGAGTCCGACTCCATTCCCTCGTTTGTTTGCAGCTCCGTCAAAGAATAATTGCCACCTTTCTGCGACCTCAATTGCGAAAATGTCATCATCCGGGAACTCGGGGTCGAGTCCTCTTGTCTCAGTGCTCGGAGCGTCTGCAAGCTGATCGGCCATTGCCCTCCCCTTGATTGCCTTCCTCGGTACATAAGTAATGTCGAACTCTCCCAAGAATACTGACCATTTAGCGAGTCTCATAGAAAGGGATGGTTTATCGAACAAGTACTTGATAGGATCCATTTTCGAGACTAGTAAGATCGGATGGGATACCATGTAGTGCTTGAGCTTCGTCACCACCCATACTAGGCCTACGCAGGTCTTCTCGAGCGCGGAGTAATTGAACTCGCTACCTTGTAACTTTCGACTGACAAAGTACACTGCATTCTCAATCCGGGAATCTTTGGCTTCTTGCGCTAACATGGCTCCGACGGCGGTATCCGTCACAGTTAAGTATAGTAGCAACGGCTTCTCCTTATGCGGCGGGCGCAGGATTGGGGTATTCACCAAATATTGTTTGATCTTTTCGAAGGCTATCTGGCAGTCATGATCCCACTCCACACTGGCTGTTTTCTTCATTAACTTGAAAATTGGTTCGCAGATGGTGGTCAGCTGATTGATAAACCGACTGATGTATTGCAGGCGTCCCATGAATCCTTTTATCTTCGTCTCAGTACGGGGTGGCTTCATCTCCAGGATGGCTTGAATCTTCCTTGGGTCGGCTTCGATCCCATTCTCGGTGACCATGTAACCTAATACTTTCCCTCTACGAACTCCAAAGGTGCATTTCGCCGGGTTCAACCGCATGGCGTGCTCTCTCAACCTGTTGAAGAATTTTCTGAGATCTATCAAGTGTTGGCCCCCAGACCCTTTTGAATGTATAATCATGTCATCCACGTACACCTTAATCTCCTTGTGGATCATATCGTGGAATAAAGTCGTAATTGCCCGTTGGTAGGTAGCCCCAGCGTTCCTCAGCCCAAATGGCATGACAGTATAGCAAAAAGTCCCCCATGGGGTGGTGAAAGCTGTTATTTCTTGGTCCTCCTCGGCCATCTTGATTTGGTTATAGCCGGCAAACCCATCCACAAATGACTTGACCTCATAGTGGGCGGTCGCATCCACCAACATGTCGATATTTGGCAAGGGGAAGTCGTCCTTTGGCGTAGCTTTATTGAGATCCCAAAAATCCACGCATACTCTGACTTTACCGTTGGATTTCTTGACAGTCACTAGATTTGATAACCAATTTGGATACTCGATCACCCTGATGAAACCCACACAGAGTAGCTTCTCAATCTCTTCCTTCACTTGCAAAGACCATTCCGGCTTAATGCGGCGCAACTTCTGTTTGACTGGCTTAGCGTCTGGTGCTGTCGGGATTCTGTGCTCTACGATCGAGTTGTTGAGCCCGGCATTTCTTTATAAGACCATGCGAACACATCCATATATTCTTTGAGTAGCTCAATCAGTGCTTCCCTTTCGGCTCCGCTGAAGAAGCTTCCGATCTGCGTTTCCTTAGGCTCGGCTTCGGTTCCCAAATTCACGCATGTTAACACCTCATCGGCAGCTTGGGCTCGAGATTCTTTTTGATTAATAACCCGTTCTGAGATTTCTTTAATGTATTCATCATTTAATGTGTCTGTGTCTGACTCTTCTAATGAATCATTATTAACTAAGTGTATATCATTAGTTTGATGATTAGCCAATTTATCAGTTAAAAGAGTGACTATGGAGGGATACTCGGAAAGGTCGAGGGTTTAATTCATGGCAAAAGGAAAAATAGCGTTTGCAACAAGATCATAGTCTGCGGACGTAAGGTCGTCAGACTTAGAGGAAGACTCAAATTCAAAATGTAAAACACTAGACTCTGGGGACGGGGATTTTGGATGAGTGACAGGAGATGCTGCAGGAGTGGCGACGGGAGAAGGAGTAAGCCCCAGTGTTCCCATCATAAATTCCGGAGTAGCTATAGGTCCCCCAATGATGCACCAATTCTTGAGCTTGTCCCCCATGGGTACCACCAATGTCCTTGGGTCCACCTTATCTTCAGAATCGTCCCCGATGACGGCAACCATGTCTTCGTGCAGCCCCAGATTACCCAGATGTTGAAGCAGATATTGGCCGTCCCACGTCTCAGTCAAACTTGGAGTTTCTGCGGCTTCTATTGCTGGCTTGTCAAGGGTTGCGGCTTCAAGTTGATCTGCCAAGTCATCTGCAACCTTGGTGGAGTACTCATGCCTGATGGTTCTAACTCTGCCCGTGGTTTTGTCATATTCCATGTAAGTCAGCTTCATGTTGGACCGATCGAACTCCACATCTCTGAAAATCTCGAACCCTTTCTGCAATTTCCCGGTGTGGTCAATCCATGGCTCTGCGAACTCAAAACACAAAAACTCCTCGCCTTCCCTGACGAAGTAGCTATTCAGGGACAGGCGGTATGGCTGCATTTCAGGCTTTTTGTAGGGAAGCTTCATCTTTTTAAGCAATTCTATCCTTTGTTGCTCCATCTTGTCTTCAAGAGTAAGGGTGTATCTTAGACCGAACAACCCTCGATGATTAACCTCTTCAACCAATTCTGTGGGGCCTTGCAAAATCTTACCTAGCCCCAGCCCCGGTATAAAACCCATATTACGCAGTATCTTGACAACAGGTGCCACTTTGTCCGTTGTTTTGGTGAGGTCGATGGTGCAGATCTGTGCTTGAGCGACTATTTCGAAGCCATTGAAGAGTCGGCTCTCTTCCCCATGCTGAATCTGTAAGACAGGAACGCCCTTGGTGTCCGTCCCTTGGGCAGTTACGAGATCACTGTAGATGATGGTCACTTCATTACCAGATTGAAACTTCACAAGGGTGCAGGGAAGATGGGACAGCGCCCGACTGATGTAACCACGGCCGGCCAAGGAGGAATGAGAAGGTCGCGGGGATGTCTATGACGTGGAAGTCGGTTGGTAGGATCTTTGTTCCGATGGTAATGGGTAAGGTGGCTTCGCCTATCACGGCGCGGCATGTAGAGTCATAAGCTTTGATGGTTTGCTTGGATGGGCGTAAATCAACACCATGAACGCCGACCACATCCATCATCCTTGAAGGCAGGATATTAAGCAGAACCATTATCAATGAATACACGGGGAATCTTCTTGCCATTCACCTCGACAGTGATGTATAAAGGCTCATTATGATCAACTCCGAACACTGGCTTGTCAAGCTCTGAGAAAGTGATGATGTTTCCATAGTGGATATTACCAATCATGTGGGTGACGTCCTCTGGGGTAATAGTGGATGGTACCATGGTGGCGGCGAGGTTTTGCTCGAGCATGAGGCGATGGGCTAGGGAGGAGGTGAGTAGGGACCATAGTGAAATATGGGCTTGGGTTTGTTTGAGTTGAGTGAGGATAGGGTCTTCTTTGTCTAGGTCGGCTTGCTCGGGTTCCTTCCCAAAGACTTTCTTTGCACCCTTCGGGTCGGATTGGTACACTTGGCCGGATCTTGTAAGGAGACAAACTTCTGCACGTAGCTCCTCCAAAGACAATGGCGAGTCATGACAAGGGAGCAAAACTTCGGTCTTTTCGGCCTCCTCGAAGATTTCTGCCCAAGAAAGAGGTTGAGAGGGCTTGGGACTCTCTTCCTCTAGAGATTCGACTTCACTCACTAGTTCTTCTAAAGACAACAAGTAGCAAGAAGATTCTTTATTATTAGTCATTGAAATACAACCCATCTTATCACAGTCCGCCTCAACAGGCTCGGCCGGATCAGTGATCTCACTAAGTTCTACCATGAGTACATTGCTAGCTACATAATCCCTAGGGTCTTCGACTACTCCCTTGTGGATGATCTCTTGCACGGCTTTCTTGAGTTCAAAACATTCTTCGGTAGTGTGACCGGTGCACTTGTGGTAGTGGCAAAACTTTGACAAATCGCAACCAAGACGGGGGAGATGTCCTTCCAATGGTTCGAGTATTTCTAACGTCACTAATGCCATGAAGATATCCACCATCGTGAGCCCTATCTTGTTGAAGGCATCCATGAGCTCGAGGATACTAATCTCGCATGTTTGCACCATATTCACCCCACCCCCATTGTTAGGAAGAGGGTTATTCACCACATTAGGACCCTTCGGCTTCTCAATCTTGTCATTGATCAACCCTTGTACTACGCGCTTCAATTGAATACAACCATCCGTTGTGTGCCCGATGTGCTTGTGATACTTGCAGAACTTGGAGGCGTCCAAATCAGTTCTTGGGTAAGCGGGCTGGTAATTCTCCAAAGGCTTGATAAGACCTCTCTTGACTAACACGTCAAAGACTTTCCCCATAGGCATTCCAAAATCGTCAAAGTGTTCCCTCTCTCTTTGCGGCGGAGCCCCATTCCTTGTTACGGCTTGGACATCCAGCGGGACCTCTTTCTGGACCATATTTACTTGGCCGACGGACTCCTTTCCACCCCTAGGAGGCGCAGGCGCAGTAGGACCCTTGTAGCGAAAGGAGTTGTTGTTGTTGGTCTTTGGACTTTCCTTTGGCGGCACAATCCCAGTGAACCCTGCTTCGTACCTCACTCCGGCGTCAACCATTTCCCGCAAATCAGGGAAGTAACCATTACCTATAGCTGCTTTCATCTCCGGTAACAAGCACTTGTAGAAAATCTGTTTCTGTTCCTTCGCTTTTGGTGGGTATTGGACCTCGCACAACCGATGATTCCACCTCTTATAAAAATCATAAATAGCCTCGCCGGGCTTTTGCATAGTGTTCTCAAGGTCGGTTCAATTCACATGCCAATCCAAGTTAGCTTGATACTTCTCACAGAAAATGGCACTGATTTGATCCCACGTTTGCCTTTCGCTTGGTTCTAGCCCCAAGAACCAACGCAGAGCTATACCATCCAAAGTGCTATGAAATACGCGAGCCATTTGTTCGTTGGTGCAGTCACGAGCCCTCATGGCCAACAGATAACTATCCAAATGAGTCTTAGGACACGAGTCACCATAAAACATTGCCACCTTGGGCATCTTGAAATCCTTGGGGAGAGCCCCCACTTGGCTAGGGTTGATTGTCTTGGTAGTCGGTGCACTTTGCTTATCCACGGTCTCGATCAACTTTCGCATTTGCTCTTGCATGGCCATAACCACAGGGTGATTGGAGATGTCGGGGATAGTTTCTGACAGAATGACGGGAGGAGTAGTGGAAGCAGTAGCAGCGGCCATCCCAATACTCAGAGGCAACGAGGGTGCGGGTAGTTTGCTAGCGGAGAGGTAGCCACCAAGTAGTTCAGGGGAAGGTTCATAGACAGCCTTGTTCTTGCTCATGGTAGTGAAACCTTGTTGGGTGTAGAGAGAAGGAGGTGGAACAGTGCGGTAGCTTGGGAATAGGAAGGCAGTAGCATTGGTGTTGGGGGGACAGTTGGTATTGACCTCTCATCCTCGACATAAATGAAATTCTCCCCATCGGGCACCAGTTTAGTCCCCTTTTGTTGAATGTGACCCTTCAACTGTTGGTTCTGGTCTTCCAACATCTTGTTGCTTTCCTCGAGATTCTTGATCTTGGCTTCGAGACCGGCGAGGAAGTTCTGGAGGCTTGGGGGAATACCATTGAGAGTAGCCTCAGTGTTGAGCTCGGCGGCACTAGCAGGAGGAGCAGAGGCTGAAGCTGAAGCGGGAGTTGACATTGCTGATGACGAGACTGAGAACGTGGACGGAGTAGAAGCTTCACGTTGTAGTCGACCACCCGAACGGATCCAAACTTGCTTTGCTGAAAGGTTGAAGGGTAATGAAGCTTTAGGATAGGGGGAAGGCTCATGCAAAGTATATTTTAATTTACAAAAACATACATTATTTACATCCTAATTGGTTGGAAGGGGTACCCCTTTTTCGCAACTAGTTAGAAGACTACGATCAGTGGAGGCCATCACTACGTCTATAGACCCCTCATTTTTCACCTGTATTGCACACCCCCAAACGGACAATTTGGGCGAGGGTCCTATAGGGCAAGCGGCTTCCACCAACCATCGGATCCTACGACTAACCCTTCCTTAAAGGCATTTAACGTGACGTCTATGTTACATCCTACGCAAGTTAATGATGAGTGGAGATCTTAACAACAAACACTCATCTCACCATGGCACGTCCCTTGTAGGGAAATCACTTTTTTGTGCACTTTCTCTCAAAGATCTCGATTCATCATTGACTTGGGGATGACTCGACATAGACATCACGTTAATTGACCATTAAGAAAAAGCTAGCCAAACCAACCGGTCAAAACCTAGGTGTGTTACCTATACTAGTGTGGGTTGACACGGGTTAGGTAAAAGGTTCCCACCGTATACGGTGAGTGGAATAGACGAGTGACTCGAAAAGAGTGCGGCAGTAGCACACAAATTCCTGCACATCGAATACTCCGGGTAATGGGACCTGTGCAGTGCTGACACGGACTGTGGTAGTGTGTGGCAAGAAACTAATTCTTTTTTAAGGAGAAAAGAGAGAAGTTTTTGATGTTAGGATGATGCAATGCAATGCATGAGAGAGAGAGAGAGAGAATAATGTACAAGGGAGCATAGCAGAGTTTCGTTTGATCCTAATACTAAGGCAAAAATAACAAAGGTACAAGGATGCAAGGTATATACAAAGTACAAGTATCAACAAAGTACAAGTATTAACATTGCGGGGTGCACGGGTGCATGTGTAAACATGGCAAGTATGTGAGGTGCATGTATAAACATGGCAAGTGTGTGCATGTGTAAACATGGCAAGTGTGTGTAGGGTGCATGTGTAAACATGGCAGGTGTGTGCATGTGTAACATGGCAGGTGTGTGCATGTGTAAACATGGCAGGTGTGTGAATGTGTAAACATGGCAGGTGTGTGCATGTGTAAACATGGCAAGTATGTGAGGTGCATGTGTAAACATGGCAAGTATGTGAGGTGCATGTGTAAACATGGCGAGTGTACATGTGTAAACATGGCAAGTATGTGAGGTGCATGTGTAAACATGGCAAGTATGTGAGGTGCATGTGTAAACATGGCAAGTATGTGAGGTGCATGTGTAAACATGACAGGTGTGTGCATGTGTAAACATGGCAAAGTGTGTGATGCATGTGAGAACATGGCAAAGTGTAAGGTGCATGTGAGAACATGGCAAACATCATGATGTGAACGAAAGTTAGACCCACTAAGTTTGAAAAAGCTTCAAAGCAGTCCCCAGCAGAGTCGCCACTGTGAATACCCCTTTCCGATGAAGCGACGCATGGGAAGTATCTTGTGATTATTTTTATTTACAAAGGGAATATTCTTAACGACATTAAAATTATGAAAGTCGCCACGCCGTTTTAATTAAATCCAAAACATTGAAAAAAGCATTTTTAACGGGTTCGGGGGTCAAATTACAACAAGAGAAGAATATTGGACGTTATCACTCCTATTGCCCGAATTGATCGGTCTTTCTATCATGATGCGGTGTATGTAGTGTGTTAGTGATTTAGACCGGATCCGAAGATTGCCTACGTTCCTCTCAATGTGAGAAGCTCAGGTCAGCGTAGTTCGAGAGAATTAGAATAGGTAGAAGAATCGGGATCATGCATAATGAGGGGGGAATTACCTAAAGATTAGGGTTTATAAGTAGTTCCTAGATCATCCTCGGGTTGATGAACCCTAGATCATCATCGGCTATGAAATAACATGTAATTATGAAGATCGCAACCCTAAATATAGCATAAATAAGGTTTTAATCTATGAACACGAAGAACATGCGAAGAACATATTATGAACATATGAATGAGCATGCAAAGCATATGAAGAAACTATGAATAAACATGTACGAACATGAATATAAAAGATCTACATTAAAAATAATGCAAGAACACGAAGAAAAAGTTAGAAAAACTTACCTATGTTGGCAAGAAATAAACCTTGGATCTTCTTGAGTGTTTGAATGCTAATTAGAGAGCAAAATAGTGTTTAAGAACTCCAAAACTCGGACTTAGAGCTCTCAAAATCGGACCCTTAAACCAATAACATGGGATTGGTTTATATAGTAAACTGAGGGGAAGATCTGACGGTCCAGATCATCCAGCGCAAGGTTGGCCGCCTGGCCATGGTTGAAGCCGGTGACAATAGTGGCCGCGTGGCCATGATCAACGCGGAGCAAGGTTGGCCGCGTGGCCAAGGTTGCAGGCTGACTTGATTCTTAAGCTAGGGTTTCTGCATGGTTTTAAGGAAACCATTTACTACCTAATTTGATAGATTTTGCCATAAATGAGATATTTTGGGAATCCGGGACAAGTCTTTGCAAGGTTTCTAATTCCTATAAAGTCCTTGTATTTTTGGGAAAGTCCTAATAAACTCATTTTCAGGTCGGGTACTAACACCTGGGCCAAATTTGTGCAATTTAATTGGGTGATGGGATTTAGGTCTTCTAGGTCAGTAAGGGTTAATGACTAGGGACTATAAATATATCTTTTCAATAGCCATTAAAATAATGCAACCCAATATGTTTGAAAAACATAATTCTTGATCTAAGATTGAGAACAAATATCAAGAACGCATAATATTCATATAGCCTTTTGATAGAAAGATTTTCTATGGGATCTAGCAGTCCAAATCTAGAATCGTTCTAGATATTCATTCGCGTGTGGATATACATAGAGGGTGCTTGCTTTAGCATCTCAAGTTCGTGTTCCTGTGATCGTGATCTGAAGAATGAGGAGATAAAATCTAAAGCTTGAAGATTTGAAGATCCGAAAATTTAAACGCACAATAACGGTTAGTATTCTAAATTCATCTTGCTATTTAATTAATCATCATGAATGGATGTTGGGGCTTAGGGTTTTGTTAATTTTTTTTATTGCCGTTTCCGCTGCGCAAGGACCCTCAAAACCCAACAGTGGTATCAGAGCCCCGTTCATGTATGGTTATTTTAATATTATCATGTTGAATATATGATTTGATTATATGATCTAGCATGATATGAATTTAGAATAAGGGATTATGTGAATTGTTTGGAGAAACAATTATATAAGATATAGTATGATTATGAACAAGGTTTTCAAGTTGCATGATTAATATGATTAATCTATTTATCGGATCATCAATATCTTTAATTGGATTATTGAATTGATGATTCTTGATCTTGAAGAACAAATTGTTTCTTCTTAGGGTTTGATGTTTATGATAATTTGATAATCATAAATAATTGAATCTTTAAAGGATCAAGATTTGATAAATTGCGTTTGTGCAGTTCACGTGTGCAATACACGTTTTCGTGCAGAATTTTCATCCAGATTACGTGCATCGCATGTGCAGTCCAGAATTTTGTGCAGAATTTTCGTGCAGTTCGCGTGCAATGCACACGAATTCATGCATATTTTTCGTGCAATGCAGATTTCTGAATTTGTGTTTTTCAGACTTGGAGATGCATTGTAGAATACGTATTGTTCATGGAATTGGATTCTATGAAGTAATGTATTCTTAATAGAGTTGGACTCTATGAAAGAATTCATTATTCAATATGTATTATACCAAGAGTAGGACTCTATGAAAATCTAAAATTCATAATTATATTCACATAGTATTCGTTCATTAATTAATTGGATTAATTATACATTTGTTATGCACGTTGCTATATGAAAAAATCTTCTTAAAATTTAAGTCATGTGCCAATCCATTATTAAAACACTTGTGACTACACCGGATAGTTTTGTGCGGGCTCTAACCATCGCGAGGCGTATTGATTCTATCAGTGTATTAGCAAGATGAGTGAATGAGAGTCTCCTATACGTTTAACGTGGTTTAGCTTAATTAGGCTATCATAAGGGTTATGGGACTAAAGCACAAGATGAGATTAAAACATGTTTGACATAAGATGTCTAACAATCTCATAAAAGATCTAAGAGTCACATATGATGTGATTGATAAGAAGTTATCTACCTAAATAGTTTGAATTTTGTGCAGCTTGCCATCGCGATGGCAAAATTCAAATGAAATATGGATCTTAGCCCACATAAATTATATTATACAATTGTTGTATATGAAGGTTATATAATTCAGTGGAAGTATTTATGAAATGCAAATAATTTATCTCTTAAATGATTGATATGAAATATAGGTGTATATTTATTTACATATTTGTGTAGAATATTATCCTAAACTTTAATTATGTTTATTACTGCGATATGTTCTTAAAAGGACAAAGTTAAATGAGAATGAAATTAATTTCTTTGATTTGATCATGAGCTTAAAAATTGTTCTAAAGCAAGAACGGAAATTATACATTCTTAATATTCCTAAGTAACCTAAATTGCAATATTAATTTGATTAATATGTTCCGTAGGATCATCAAAATTTAATTTGATTAACTTGTTGATGATCTTAGATTCATGAATAAATTGTTTATTCTGGGTTTTGTGAATCATGATGATTTGATCACAGTGAACACCAAATCCTAATCGAATCGAGGAAAAAAAATTTAAGATAAATTTTGGAAATTTAAAATCTACCGCTTTTATGATATATATTTTGAGTTGAATTTAATTGTCAGATGGCTGATTTTCGAAACCGTGTTTCCTGAAATTAAATGTCAATTTTAAAATTAATTTGGGATTGAATCTAGTTTCAGATGGCTGGTTTTCGAAACCGTGTTTCCTGAAAAGTGATGTCAATTCAGAATTCAGATAAACTGAAATCAGAATCCTGAATTGTTCTGTATTGCTGAAATCAGTTAAATTGATAGGACATGGAATTTAGAAACGGACTACAGATTCATACGGAAATGTGGATGCCCTTTGGCTTAGTTTCGGCTGTCACTGTTCTCTAAGTTTCTGAATGATGTATAGAAATATGGTTGCCTTATGGCTTAGTTTCGGCCGTACAGTTTGTGCTCTAGATTTCTGAACATAAGTACGGAAAGATGATAATCTAAGTCGAAAAATTAATTTTTGACTTCATGACTTTCTGAAAAGAAAAAGGATTAAAAGATAAAGGTAAGACAATTGTTGTCAAACCTAAAGGAAATAATTATGGCTAAAATTATAAGTCTAAGAAATGCAATTTGGTAACATGACAATTAGATTGACCATTTAAAATTGCAATTAAAATTCTGGATGATCAAATAAAGTGAATGGTAGTGAGACTACCATTTCGAACATCTATGTTATAAGATTAATCTTTCTACTTTTAATTATTGGGTATTGGATATCGGATGTAGATCCCATATTTGTATAAATGTGCAACAATTAGTAAATAGAAAGACTACGTATAAAAGTAAAGTTAATCTATAAATGGTAATGATGCAAGAGTTGCAACATTGTTCGTAGAACACTTATGAAGTGACTTTACTCATTAAGTAGAAAATATTATTTTGTTGTAAGATAATGAAGGATATTTATTTCGTATTGAGAATAAGAAATGTGATTTATTTATTATGATTTGCTTTATCGTAATGTTAAATCATATAAATAAATCTAATATCTTAAATCTTGAAGAACAAAAAAATAAATAAGGTTATAACATAAAATAATTAAATTCTTAAGGCATTATTGTTTTGATCAAATAAATGAGAAATGCATATCTAAAATTCCATAGAACGGAGTTTTAAAGTCATACGATTTTGAATCATATGATATATGAAAATCCTATTTACTTGGATCAAGACATCTTTTACTAGGAGTAGTAAAAGGGCTAGTAACTTATTAGACCTAATACATGTATATGGTGCATTAAGTAGCAATGCTAAAAGAGGATTTTGGTACAACTTGGTAAAACTATTCAAAGATTCTGATTTGATCGAGATGATGGATAATTAAACCAAGAATTTGACAATCATCTTTAAGGTTGTGAAATTGTTTCGCAATTAACTCCATCAAAACACCATTTTGCATAATGTGTCTACGTAGAGGGACAGAACCTTATTGGATATGGTTCATTAGATGATAAAGTCAAATTGATCTTCCATTATCTACTTTTGGGTTATACATTGGAAACCGCTATAATCACACTAATTTGAGTTCCATCAAAATAGGTTCTACGATACCAAATGGGATATGGAAAGAAAGAAAACTTGGTTTGTCTTTCATGAAGATTTAAGATGGTGAGACCTTTTGGAAAGGACTTTCCTAGGACAAGCTCACACTTAAATCTAATAAATGTATTTTCATGGGATATCCTAAGGAAACTTGAGGATATTATTTTACTTTTAAGAAACAAATTGTTTGTTGGTAATGGTACTTTTCTAGATGAATTGTTTATCTCTAAAAGAATCAGTGGGAGTAAAATGTATCTCAAATGGTTCGAGACCTATAAAATAACATTTAACCTAAGATGGAAGCTGAACAAACTTTCACATGGATTTGTGAAAATTTGTTCAAATTACACAAGTTACTTGCATATATGATAGGATACAATCTATAACAAGAAATATTGGATTTCTCGAAATAGAAAGTATTGAGGTAAAGTTCATTGAGAATAACATATTTACCCCCTATCAAAATGCGAAATCTGCTCCATATTTAGATTAATGGCTTGGAGTCATAAAATCTAAGGTCAATCCATGTATTTTGGAACTTGATCATTCTAACCTAAGGTGTAAAAACCAAAGGATGGAAGTAAGTTTTCTTGGAGAAAACTAACATGGGTAGCAAGGAACATACTCTTTAAGCAAGACTAAATGTGAAAAGGTTGACTCATATTTCGACTATGATAAAACATTCTCACTCGTAGTCATGTTTTAAGATATTAGAATTCTCATTGTCATAACTTTATATTTGGAATATGAAATTTGACAAATAGATATCAAAACAATGTTCCTTAACGGGAATTCACTTAAGGATGTATTGGATGCAATCTAAAGGTTTTGATAGTCTAGAAAATTCTAATAAAGTATGTTAGTTGCGGAAATCCATGGGATGGATTAAAGCAAGCTTCTTGGAGTTGAAACAATAATTTTGATGAAGTGTTCAAATCGTTTGAAATTCATCAAAGATGAGACTTGTGTTTGCTAGAAAAATAGTGGGAGCATAGTCTAATTCCTAGTCTTATATATGTGGTTGACATATAGTTCATTACAAAGAGTTTCTTAATGAAAGACTTAGGAAGAAGCCGCTTACATCCTTGGAATTAATATCTATTGATATAAATCTAGGAAGTTGATTGGTTTGTGTCAAAGTATTTATAAAGACAAAATACTGAATTGTTCAGTATGCAAGACTCTTGGAGAAGAACTTGCAAGGTTGTCTAATGACAGTGTTCTTGGCAAGACTTAGTCTTAGTGGAAGACTAATGAGCAAGAATACATGATTAAGATTCCGTATGCTTCGGCAATTGGATCTATCATGTATGTCATATTATGTACTTAGACGGGATAACTCATATACTTGGAGTATGATGAGAACAAACTAATCATATCCTAGTGAAAGTCACTAGATTGTGATCAAGAATATCCTTATGTACTTGAGAAGAACTAAGGATGGATTCTTGATGGTTGTCGACATGTGAGATGATCTATTAAATGGTTACATAGATGCATGCTTCCACATCGACGAGGATAATTAAAGATCGCAGTATGGACATATGTTTAAAGTAAGTGATATTAGTTGGAATAGTTCCAAACAAATACACCCTAAATTATTTTACGAATAATATTGAGTAAATAGTTGCAAGAGTTGTAACTAAGGGAGTTGTTTGAATATAGATGTTATTAGTAAAACTAGAAATAGTTTCTAGTACTACTAATCATATGGACATTTATTGTGAAATAATGGTTATTGCGCAAGCTAAGGTGCCAAGGACTCATCTATGATCCAAGCACACACTCAGACGTTTCCATCTCTACGAGAAATCGTTGACTTGGGAGATGTCAAAATATGTAAAATACCTTATGATGATAACAAGGTTAATATTCCTACATAAGATCCTCCATATGTTGTTATGATGGTCATAAGCTAAGCTCAATGGTATTTGATACGTGTTGATTGGGCCTAAGTGCAAATGGGAGATTGTTGGAGATTATGCCCTAGGCCCTTGAGAAAGGCCTTGTGTTACATCATGTTCTCATTTGTTATAGAGATAACAACCTTGTATTATTATATGTTTTACATGTTTATTATAATGATCCCCGTCACTATTACTTATGAAGGACTAGTATAAGTTTAATCGATGATCATAAAATGATCATGTGTATGTGATACAAATTAAACTTATGGGTACTTGTTGGTGAACAAGTACTGGACTTGACCCACCTATGAGATTTATGTCATGGTCAAATGTCATAATTAAATCTCATATAGTTATATCATTTGATATCCTTAGACCTGAGATTATCATAGTCTTCCACATGATGAAAATTATGTTTGACATAGTCAACCGCTACCCTTAACCAGGTAGTCATAAAGGCTATGATTGGCATAATCGGATTCTT
This sequence comes from Campanula takesimana, assembly GCA_026119855.1. Lineage (NCBI taxonomy): Eukaryota > Viridiplantae > Streptophyta > Magnoliopsida > Asterales > Campanulaceae > Campanula > Campanula takesimana. The sequence continues at coordinate 292,791 of JAOWBW010001405.1, forward strand.
GTAGGGGAGAATGATAAGTCAATATGGAATTTGTCCCTCCCTCAAAGAGAGATATCTGCTTGGGCCACTCGAAGAGTGAGATTGATGAAATGCGTGACCACGCTCAAATGAATTGATGTGATCAATATCATTTGCTCATATCAATCTACTCGGGATCGAGAAAGCATTGAACGAGATAAGTTGGTGTAGACCATGACTTATGTTCAATATGATATCGCGTGACAAAAGGATTGTGATATGTTCTATGAGGATAAACGAACTTCTTTAAGTTGTATCAATTGGGTAATCATGATGGCCTGCTAGGGTCCGCTCATGATTTATGAGAACAAATATGTTTGGACTCATTTCCAACTTGATATAATCCTATGGGGTCACACCATAGTTATAAATCCCGTCCCGGCAAGCGCACCGGTTTCATCGTTGGAACGGGACGTACCGGTACCGGAACGCACCGGCGTACCGTACCGGATTTACCGCACTTTTTTTATTTTTTTCATATATTTATATATATACTTTATATAATTCTAATAAAATAAGATCATTTGTGTCCAAATATATGTTTCATTCTAAATAACTTGTAATTCAATGTAAGATTTAATTATAAATTAATTAATATATTAATTTTAAATTGTACAGTTATTTGAATAATGATATAACATGACTTTTCCGCAGTACATTATTCAAACTGTACACATTTTAAACAAACAAATAATAATTTTCTTCTTTCAATAAATAAATAAATAATACTCCCTCCGTCTCAAAATAGATGTCGTTTTGGGAGTTAATTTTTGTCTCAAAATACTTGTCGTTTCACTATTTTCAAAGCTTTTTTAATGCTTTATACCAATTATACCCTTAATAATTATAGTGCATTATCTCTTACCTAGCCATTTAATTACCCAAGTATTTGAATTATTTTAGGGGTATTTGAGACTTCTTCACATGCATTAATGAAATTTCTTAATATGTGTGAAACACTCCAAAACGACATCTATTATGGGCACATTTTTATAACAACTGTAAACCACTCATAATTTCAACTCTTGACCTTTGGATAACCCATTACCCCTCCCTACTAACACTAGTCTTCTCTCTTTGCTACTTCTCTCTTTTTCTTTTTCCATTTTCACCGCTTCACTGGTTGGGGAGCTCCGACCGTTCAAAATTGCACCAACCAATCAAGCTCCCCACCTTGACCGCCCGCTCCGTCTCCTTCTTCACCTCCGGCCACCAATCCTCCACCAACCACTCCAGGTCCAGCAACTGCCTTCTCTCTTCTCTGTATCCACCTCTTTCTTTGGTCTGACTAATTCCTTGCTCGGGTTAACTTCATTCTTCATCCCGGCCGGAATTCGCATCTCGTCCGGTTCAGACCGGTTTAAGCCGGTTTGACCGGTATGAGCCGGTTCAGAGCGAGACGTAAGCCGGGACGGAATGTCGACCGTTCCGCACCCGTTTTTCACCGGAACGGTGCGTACCGGCCGGTACAGACCGGTACAGGACGAGATTAATAACTATGGGTCACACACAAAAGAACGAATTGTTAAAAAGGCAAAAAGGCTGATTTTTTGTCTTTCACGACCGTGCCAATCGGCATGGCCATGCCGATTATAAAGTACGACCGTGCCAATAATGATCAGTTGGGAATGCCCATGCGCACCAATTGGCACGACCGTGCCAGTCTTAGGGCACGACCGTGCCAAAGGTGCCTGGGCCGAATTTGTGCAGTTTAATTGGGTGACGAGATTTAGGTCTTCTAGGTCATTAAGGGTTAATGACTAAGGACTATAAATATATTTTTTCACCAACCATTAAAATAATGCAACCCAATATGTTAGAGAAACTTAGTTCTTGATCTAAGATTGAGAATCAAAGATCAAGAACGCATAATATTCATATAGCCTTTTGATAGAAAGAGTTTCTATGGGATCTAGCAGTCCATATCTAGAATCGTTCTAGATATTCGTTCGCGTGTGGATACACATAGAGGGTGCTTGCTTTAGCATCTCAAGTTCGTGTTCATGTGATCGTGATCCGAAGAACGCGAAGAACGAGGAGATCAAATCTAAAGCTTGAAGATTTAAAGATTTGAAGATCCGAAAATTTAAACGAACAATAACGGTTAGTATTCTAAATTCATCTTGCTATTAAATTAATCATCATGAATGGATCTTGGGTCTTAAGGTTTTGTTGATTTTTTTTATTGTCGTTTCCGCTGCGCAAGGACCCCCAAAACCCAACATTCATGACTACATGCCGGGGGTGGCCTTTAAATTTCTCTTTAGCCGAGCACAAGCCAACACATTCTAGTTAGGGTCTAACACTCCGTGACAAAGTCGGTTTTCGTGTGTCAAGATTTCCCTAAACTAATGTCATCAAAACATACATGTCGTTTCCAAAAGAAACACGTTGTTGCTTTGGGACAAAATAAAACTCCATCCCCGCATGTATGCTTTACGAGATTAATTTAGTCCCGTCACATTTAGGTCTCACAAACGTGGTGGAATCTGATGAGTATATGGGACCGCGAGAAGGTAGGTCTATATACTAGTGTGACGATTCCACTATTTTTCTAGAAACCCCAAAAAGGACTACGTCCTTCCGACTTAAATAAATAATAATAAAAAAAGAGTCATTTTTCTTATGTGGTTGAGTCTTTTTCTTGTTTGTGGGTTGAATAATTTTACTCAAAAGGTATTTGTGGGTCATCCTAAGATCAACCGTGTTCTTCAATAGGTCCAATGGCTTCCAACGGCAACAACGGTGACAATCTTTCCCGATCCAACAAAGATATAGCCAACATGATCAAAGCACTAAAGGAAAAATTGATGCACTCGCCGAGAATGCCCAACTCAAGGATGTTTGTGGCAAGCCCATCTCAATCATGAGAGAATGGCCCATAAGAAAAAACTTGCTAAGCTCGAGGACCAATTGAAGGAGCTCACAAATGAAGGAAAAATGGTCCAAAGCATTGATAACAGTTTGGTCAACACTCTCATGGCATACATTGACCAACGTTTTGGTGGGCTAAAATTTGAACAAAGGTCCAAGCTCTGATCTCCATCATGCTTCTCTTCTCATGAACACAATGGTGGCCCTTCCCGAGAAATTCAAGATGCCCGATATTAGCAAATTCATAGACAATTCTTGTCCCAATGCCCATGTTGATACCTACGTTTGGGTCATGCTACCGAAGAAAGTGTCTCCTCAAATAATGGAACAATGCTTCCCACTTACTCTTGATAGGGTCGCAAAAGATTGGTATATGAGTCTCACGGTTTCCACCCGCCTCAATTGGGATGCCGCTATGCTTGCCTTTAAGTCACAATATGAAGGAAATTTCATGCATCGTCCCACGAAGAAAGAATTGGAGAACACCATACAAGAGGGTAATGAATCATTTGGGTAATTCTCCCGCCGTTGGAATAACAAGTTGTCTGAGATTGTTGATAGGCCCTCAATGAAGGAACAAATGGAGATCTTCTTGAAGTGCTTAAATATGGACTACCGAGCTCATCTAGTAGGGCCTTTTATCCGGATTTTGCACACATGTATGATGCGGGGATTAGAATCGACAATTTGCTCCGAGAAGCAACCAAGGAATCCTATGAGACAAGCTCCGACACCGAATATATCCTGAACAGTTCAAGCAGCGACATGGAAGGATACAACATTTTTTAGTGTTGGTGTGTATGCCCTAAGCACGTTATTTTAACGATTAATGTTATCATTTTCTTTATGCTTTAATAATGATATTGAATGTTTGATTATTATATCTTTTACATGTTTATTATAATAATCTCTGTCCCTGATCATTATGATTAATTATTAGTATAAGTTTGATAGATAATCATATGATGATTATGTGTATGCGATACAATTAGACTTATGGGTATTTGTTGGGGAAAAAATACTGGACTGACCCCTATGAGATTTATGTCATGATAAAAATGTCATAATTAAGTCTCATATAGTTATATCACTGGAATCTCTAGACCTGAGGTTATTACATCCTTCCACATGATAAACATTATGTTTGACATATTCAAATGTTACCCTTAACCAGGTAGATATAAAGAATATGATTGGCGTAATCAGAATCATGTAGGGAAAGGTAATAAGCCAAGAAGGGATTTGTTCCTCGTTAAGAGAGATGTCAAGCTTTGGCCACTCGATGAATGGTATTGATGAAATACATGGCTATGATCAAATGAATTGATTGGATCAATGTCATTTGTATTATCAATACATTCGGGATCCAGAAAGCATTAAACAGTGTAAGTTAACCATTGACCATGACTTACGTTCAATAGACATCGCGTAACAAAGAGATTGTGTTATGTTCTATTTTAGGAAACTTTGGATCTTCAAAGTTATACTAATTGGGTAATCATAATGGCTTGCTAGAGTCTGCTTATGATTTACGAGATCTGAATGGTTCGGGCTCATTGCCAACTTAGTATAATCCTATTGGGTCACACACGCAGAACGGATCGAATAAGGCACGGAAAACGAGAAAAAACAGTATCCTACTGAAGGATCCGTACGGATAGTTTGGGAGCCACCAAATTGATCCGTACGGATGGTTTGTCCGGCAGGAATAGTTTTAGGTAACTTCTTGCTGATCAAGAAAACCTATTTCCTAATGAGATTAGGTTTCTTCCTTGGATATAATGGACGTTTTTCAGCAGCAAAAAACATATGCTTCCACATTGATTTGAGAAATCAAAGAGAGGTTTTTGGTGAGAGAAAAACACACATTATTCAAGGGTTATTAGGGTTTGATTATTCTTGATTATCAAACCATAATATTCATTCAAGGGAGACTGAAGAAGGGTTCTTCAAAGCCAAAGTTTTCAAGCATAAAGGATCTAGCAATCGCGTCAAGAAAGGAGTTCTTGAATCCGTTCGAAGTGTGGATACCAAGAGAGGGTATTTTTCTTAATACCTAAGATCTTAAAGTTTCATTCCAATCAAACAAGGTTAGAATCCTTTTCGTCTTTATTATAAATTATTTGATCATAGCGGATCCTGGCTTTAGGTTTTGTTCATGTAAAGTCTTCCGCTGCGCATGTTCCATTGAAACCCAACAGTGATATCAGAGCCCCGTTGATGATCAAATAATTTTAATATGATCATGCATGTATTATTTTAATTGGATTAATTAATATGCATGATAAAATATGAATTATGTGATTAGTGTTTTATATAAGATATAGAATATGCATGCTAGTGGATTATGTGATTATCATATTAATTGGATTGATATGTATAAACGCATGCTTATGATTATCAATTTTAATTGGATTATGCTTATTGATGATCTTGATCTAATCTATATGTGGAATAAACTTGTTGATTATATAGATTAGATTAGTTTAAATTCATAATCTGTAATTCATGTTTTTAATACTGATTATGCTTGAACATGAATCTGGGATTAGTCGAATTTGATGTTTTCTGAAAAAAATCAGGAAATCTGGGATCCTACTGAAGGATCCGTATGGATGGTTTGGAAGCTACCAAACTGATCCGTACAGATGGTTTGGTAAATCCCAGATTTGAATCTGTTCTCTGGTAAATGAGATTGTTCTGTAAACTGGTTGCAGAATTTGAATATGAAGATTGAGTCTGTTTCAGACGGCTGGTTTCTGAAACCGTGTTTCATGAAAATCTCAATCTTGAAATTCAGAAATATACAGTTCCAGAATTCTAAAGTGTTCAGAGTTTCTGTGATCTTCTTGACAGAGCCGTACGGATGAATCTGGAAGCTGCCAGAAACATCCGTACAGATGGTTTGGGCAGTACTGATTCTGATCTATTTCAGATGGCAGGTTTTGGAAACCGTGTTTCCTGAAACAGATTTCAGTTCAGAAGCCCAGACAGTTACTGAGATCAGAATCTTAAAGGAGTTTAAGATTGGCGTAATCGCAAAATTTTTCAGAATTAATCCTATAACTAGCGGAATTAAATCACATAAAGTAACTTAGGCTAATTGCTTGAATTTATGTGTTTATTGAACCTTCTTAAAAATTTAAGTCATATGCCGATCCATGATTAAAACACTTGTAAGTACATGGATAGTTTTATATGGGCTCTGCCAAAGAGAGGTGCATTAATTATATTCATCTATGAGCAAGATGAGGAAACAGTGATTCCTATACGTTTAAAATGGTTTGACTTAATTAGGCTATCAAAACAGTTTTGGGCTTAAGGCATAGATGAGATTAAAACATGTTAGACATAAGATGTCTAAAATCTCATAAAAGATCTAAGAATCATATATGATATGATTGACAAGGAGTTGTCTGCCTAAATAACTTATTTTGAGCAGTCGTGCCAAAGCCGACTCAAAGTTAAGTGAAATATGGATCTTAGCCCATTTAAATTATATTATGCATGCATTGTATAATGAAGGTTATATAATTTAGTGGGAGTATTTGTGAAATAATAATTAATAATATCTCTAAATTAAGTTGGTACTTATGTATGATTACATGTTTGCATAATTGTAGATAATGGCACAAAACACACAATCTCTATCATTGCGATCTATCCTTGAGAAGGAAAAACTTCGAGAGAATGGTGCTAACTTCATGGATTGGATCTGAAGCCTTAGAATTGTTCTAAAGCATGAAGATAAGAAGTACATTCTTGATGATCCCATTCTTGAGGAGGAACCTGCTGCCACTGCCCCTAGGGTAGAGAGAGACGCCTACAAGAAACACAAAAGTGATTCTCGTGAGGTCGGTTGTCTCATGCTTGCTTCCATGTGTTCTGAGCTTCAGAAGACTCTTGAACACTTGGAAGCCTATGATATAGGCACTCAGTTGAAATATATGTTTCAAGAGCAAGAAAGGCTAGAAAGGTTCGATACCATAGCTGCTCTGACCTTATGCAAGATGAGTGAAGGACAGTCGATGGGTCCTCATGTTTTGAAGATGAAGGCCCATTTTAAGCATCTAGAGAGTCTTGTACATCCTATCTCTATTGAGTTGGATACTGATTTTATTCTTAATTCATTTCCTAAAAGCTATAATCAGTTCGTCATGAACTATAATATGCATGGTATGGATAAGACCCTGTTTGAGTTGCATGGGATGCTAAAGACAGCTGAAAATAAAATCGTTAAATAAGCTTCTCCTGTGCTTGTGGTTTCAAAATAAGGAAATGGCTCTAAGGCTAAAGGAAAGGGTAAGGTAAAAGTTGTCAAACCCAAGATAAGCAAAGCAACTATTGACAATGCTGCAGTGGCTAAACCAAACTCCTAAAAAGATGCAATTTGTTTCCACTGCAATGAGATTGGTAATTGGAAATGTAATTGCAAGGCTTACATGGAACAAAAGAAGAAGAAGAAAGGCAGTGGGACTGCTTCTACTTCAGGTATTTATGTTATAGATGTACTCCTTTCTACTTCTAGTTCCTGGGTATTAGATACCAGATGTGGATCTCACATTAGTTTAAATGTGCAGGCACTAAGGAATAGGAGGCTACTCAAAGATGGCGAGGTATACCTACGCGTGGGGAATGGAGCAAGAGTTGCTGCATTAGCCGTAGGAAACTATGATGTCATTTTACCTAGTGGATTAATTCTTGATTTTAACAATTGTTACTACGTTCCGGATTTGAGTAGAAATATTGTTTCAATTTCTTGTTTGGATAATGAAGGTTTTAAGTTTCTTATTCATAATAAGAAATTTTCTATTTATTTAAATGATATGCTTTATTGTACTGCATATTCATTTAATGGTCTTTATGTCCTTGATGTTGAGAATAGAAATAATGATGATATCTATATTGTAAATAAGAAATCTAAACCTAATGATGTAAATCACACTTATTTGTGGCATTGCCGTCTTGGTCATATTAATGAGAAGCGTATCTCAAAACTCCATGGGGACGGACTTTTAGATTCACATGATTTTGAATCATATGAAACTTGTGAGTCTTGTTTACTTGGAAAGATGACTAAGGCACCTTTTACTAAGAGTAGTGAAAGGGCTAGTGACTTATTGGGACTAATACATACTGATGTATGTGGACCATTAAGTAGAAATGCTAGGGGAGGATATCAATACTTCATAACATTCACTGATGATTTTAGTAGATATGGCTATGTCTACTTCATGAAAAACAAAAGTGAATCCTTTGAGATATTTAGAATATTTCAAAATGAAGTACAAAATTAACTTGGAAAAACTATTAAAGCACTCCGATCTGATCGTGGTGGAGAATATTTAAGCCAAGAATTTGATAATCATCTTAAAGAATGTGGAATTGTTTCACAACTAACTCCACCTGGAACACCTTAATGGAATGGTGTGTCTGAGCGGAGAAATATGACTTTATTGGATATGGTCCGCTCCATGATGAGTCAAGTTGATCTTTCTTTATCCTTTTGGGGACATGCACTAGAAGCTGCTGCTCTTACACTAAATAGAGTTCCAACTAAGTTGGTTCAAAAGACTCCATATGAGATGTGGACTGGAAGAAAACCTAGTTTATCTTTCATGAGAGTTTGGGGTTGTGAGGCTTACGTTAAGAGACTTGTCTCTGACAAACTTGCACCAAAATCTGACAAATGTATTTTCATGGGTTGCCCTAAGGAGACTAAGGGATATTACTTTTACAACCGCGTGGAAAACAAAGTGTTTGTTGCCCGTCATGGTACCTTTCTAGAGAAAGAGTTTCTCTCCAAAGGAATTACTGGGAGTAAAATTAATCTCAAAGAGGTTCGAGAACCCAAAAATAGTGTGGAACCGAAGGTTGGATCTGAACAAGTTTCACAAGGAGTTGTTGAACCTATTCAGAATACTCAAGTTCCTCGCAGAACTGGTAGGGTGTGATCCGAACCTGAGAGATATGGATTTCTCATGACAGATAGCAATGAAGTAGAAATCATTGATAATGACGAACCTACTTCCTATCAAGAAGCGATGTCCGCTCCTGATTCAGATAAATGGCTTGGAGCCATGGAATCTGAAATTAAGTCCATGTATGATAATCAAGTTTGGAACTTGATAGATGCACCCGAAGGTGTAAAAACCATAGAATGCAAATGGGTTTTCAAAAGGAAAACTGACATGGATGGAAAGGTGCATACTTATAAAGCTAGACTTGTAGCGAAAGGCTATAGGAAGATTCATGGTATTGACTATGATGAAACCTTTTCGCCCGTAGCAATGATCAAGTCTATAAGAATTTTACTTGCCATAGCCGCATATTTTGACTATGAGATATGACAAATGGATGTCAATAAGGCCTCCATCTCCCAAAAAATCACTTGTCTCTCATCCTCAGCTAGAGTTAATGCACACTTCTTCATTAATTGAGTAAAAAAATAATAATATGAAGATGCAAAAGAGATGCCCGCTAGATTGAAAACCCGAAAGGGTGGTTTAGGCAAAAAAATAGGGTGCGTCATAAAAAAAAGATGAGAGAGTGAGAGAGAGAGAGAGAGAAGGGAAAGAGAAAGGGAGATCCCCGGCCTCCAACAAAGAAGACGACCTCACGGTTCTGCATTGGGTTCCCCACAGATTCAACTTCATCAAGCTCCCTGCAAAGTCCACTTCAAAATTGCGAGGGGCTCTGTAACGACCCGAAAACCCGTCTCTATTTTATTATTAAATAATTATTTAATTATTTATTTATTTGATTATCTATTTATGTGCGTATTTTATATCTCATAATATTATTATGTGTCTAGCATTATTTGGTTGATTTTGTGTTAAGTGTGTTAGTAGGGGTGAGGGGGCCTAAGTGTAAGTTTTTTAAAATCATTCTCCTACTCCCTCCCTACTTCCCCTTCTCCCTCACTCTTCCTCACCTCACACACTGCACATTCTCTCTCTCTTTCCATGGAAAAGGTAAGAAATTTCCCCTCCCTTCTTCCTTCATTTTAGTCATCTTCCTCTCATCTTTTCTTATTACTCATTTTATGAAATATGTTTAGATCGTCGATAGGATCGTCTAGAGCCAAGAATATTTGAATTCCGACTCATTTCATAAATTCCAAGTAAGTTGCTTTTCCCCCATTTTTATGCTAAAATGTTCATCCTTAGTTTATGTGATGCTTTAGTTCATATATATGGTGTTTTGGTTGAGTTTAGAACTCATTTGGATTTTTGGATTGGTTTTAGTGATATTTTGGATGTTGGGATTTAATCTTAGTTTGGGTTGATAGATGATGATATTTAGGTCCCCTTTCTAGTTTTTAAGTTGTTTGGTTGTGATTGATTTTAAGAATTTGTGAAAATGGTAAGAAACCTTGAAGAACCCAGCTGCTGAATCTGACACGCCCCCAGGTCCCGGGATCCCCTAATAGAACCTCGAACCTGGTGCGCGTAACTAACAAGAAACAAGAAACTAACGGGAAACAGGAACAATACCTGTTAGAAACAAACTGACATGATATATATACTCAAGAGTAAGGAGCTAAGATAGCTCACAACGAGTTCTAGACCAAGAAAATTAAAACCAAACATGGTTACATACAGCGGAAGACATGCCTAGCACTTAATCTGGCATCAAGAGATGTCTAGAGACAACAAGTACTACACAAGTCTACCCCAACAAGCCCTGAGTTTAACAACTCATATAACATCATCCTTACCAAAGTGAAAAAGGACACTAGTCTCAAACAAGAACATCCTGCGGAGTACGTTCCCAGCTATGTCGAGCCTCACTGCGTACTATCCCCTACTTTCCTGGGGGGAGGGGAAACAAATAAAGGGTGAGATAAATCTCAGTAAGCTATTAACATGCAACTACATGACATGTTATCATGCAATTCAAGTAGATACTCAAGAAATCATATATCAAGTATCATCAAGTAACAAGTATAGGAGAGGCTAAGCCAACTCAACAAGTAATCAAGCTCAAGATATGATCAGGTAACAAGTAGTCAAGTAGTGTGAGAGGCTAGACCAACTCACCAAGATGCACACATAGGCCTATCACGTATCATTACCTAAATCCTTCTTTATTTCTCCCAAGAATACCATTGTTGTCGATGCTTGTATAGCTGATGACAACCACGATCAAGATCAAGAGACTTCTATGCAGTATATAAGAAGACCCGGTAACCAGTGTCATTCACAAGAACAAGATTCACGAGGTGTTCACGAGTTAGCATTCACTTATATCAGGCGTATTGCTCTAATACAGGATGCTAAGCCCTTACTATGGCCGGTAGTAAGGGAAAAACAGACCGAATGCATAGACCCACGATTATCACTTATGCCCCAGCCCTCGCAATAAGCGTGAACCTATACACCCCTCTGAACCAAATAAGCCAGCTGGACTCACACAAAAATGCACAAGTAGATGTTTACTTGAACTACGAGAATAGAACTAAGTCCCATATTAGTGGACCAGTCATTATGCACCATGTAATCATGTATCATGTGCTCACGAGAATATGCACCATGTAATCATGTATCATGTGCTCACGAGAATATGCACCATGCAATCATGTATCATGTGCTCACGAGAATACAAGTACATATACGCAATCATTGCGAAGACAAATCAATCTAACAATGGCAAGTAGAGTGTCCATATAACACGGTCAATCCAAGTTAGAGTCTATTAATAACAGACCTCAAACAAGTAGTAGGGTATATCATTCTATATCACTTTGTCACATGCCAAGTTTCCACGTACATATTCATATCACGTTTAACACATTAAAGGGTCTATCACGATACCCTTACTATCAAATACAGCCCAATACCTTAGACTCCAAATACATAATAGAATAGGTCACATTCATACCTAGTCACAGTCATATCTCACGTATATGTATCGTTAATAATCGAATACATTTTCCAACACATATTGTGTTCTGTAGTTATTCTTATTAACTTAAATCATAGTATTCACGATTATATGAATTATCTTCATATTACACTAGTCCCTATTTTCTTTAGGAACCCATTTCTAGACAAGATATCTTCTTTATTCTTTATATACTTTATTAAGTATATACACGATTAAAACCAATCACTAGCACTTTAGTGCTTATTCATAGCATTTCCAATATACACGTATCAAATTCAAATGTGTAGTAGAGTTAATCATTCTCTATCTAGTTCCATATCCCAACTCTTTTGGTTATTCATACCATGTATCAAGTAATCAAGAAGTAACATACTATCAAGTAAATATATACAAGATTTGCATATACACATCAAGAATCTTTCAAGTTTATTACCATACACATATATTGGTGTCAAGGCACGTACAAGATTTTATAATCTTATATTCAAGTCTTAATCCAATTATTTGGATGTTCAAGTCATGTACAAGATTTTATTGTCTTATATTTCCAGTTACTGTCTCAACTTAAGACATTCAAGACATTCAATACATATACAAGATTTTATCATCTTATATCCAAGTTCTCAATCCATTTCTTTGGATGGTTAAACATGTACAAGAGTTAATTATCTTATACTTCAAGTTCAAGCTAGGAAGATGAATTATACATCTTTCACGAATTATTTTCCAATCCTTTTCTTAGGACATTCAAGCTCAAGACATTAGTTGGTGCCCCTAAGGTACACAAACATTAACTTCAAGACACATAAAAGAGAGTTACTACTCTTATACTCAAGTTATCATTTAATTATGATTCAAGTCCACATTTCATTTGTTCACAAAGGGACTATTTTTCAGTACTAGAGTGTTCTACAACACTCATCTAGGCCATCTAGGGTAGTACCCTAAACCTAGACCAAGAATACTTCGAGTTCAAATTAAGTAAATGAGCTATACAACTCATACTTACAAGTTCATAATCCCCTACATAGGATATTCAAGTTCAAGACACTAATTTGGTGTTCTCAAGGTTCACAACCATTAGTTCCAAGACAAGCATAACACATAAGTGCTTGTTCATAGCACTTTCAAGACATAAAAAGAGTTCTTCCTTTTATACTCAAGTTCTCATTTTAATTTAATGAGTAATCATGTTCAAGACTCACTTCAATTGCCCTTAAGGTGTCACAACACTTGCTAGGACATCTTATCTTAAGGCTATATGCCTTAACAAAGGATAAGCTTTCAATTTAATTTAGATTTAAAACACTTTGGTTGGAACAGGGGACCGGGCGGCCGCTCATCCAAGCGTTTTTAAAACCAAAACTTCTGGCCGAATGGGTGGGCGCTTGGTGCCTAAGTGGGCGGGCGCCTGGTCCAATTTTTCAGCAAACACCAATTTCTTTCCAGGCCTATACTTCTCCGTCCCAAGCGTAGGAGTATACTTTTACTATCCCTTAAGCAATACCCATGACATCCAAACAAGTTCAGAACATTACTTTCAAGTTTATTTCATTCTTTTTACCGTCCCACAAATAATAGAATAATTTTCCATTTATTCCATTTAAGTATTTCACCGTCCCCAAAAGTATAAATATAATTTTCTAATATACTAATATAATCATCTAGGGATACTTCCATTCATTTCCCCGTACCACAAATAATGGTACAATTTTTCTAATAATATTTAAATCAAGTTACTATTTTACCGTCTCACGAATAGGAGTATAATTTTTCAATACTTTTTCAAGTCATTCCCCAGGTGCAAGGCTATTCATTCATGTTTATCATACGAATACTCCCTTCGTCCCAATTTTACAAGTATCACAAAATTGCTCAAAACACAATTTTAACAAGAACAAGTATCGGGAATAACATATATGCATGTTATTACAAGTAAGGGGGAGTCAATAGCTTACCTAGTCCGAAATCAAGTTGACCCAAATTAATTTCTGATCGGTCGGAAATGCTCTATTCAACGCCTCGAATATTTATCCGGGACCGGAATCACGAACAGAGAGTTAATTAAGCTCAAGGAGTCGAGAATAGGAAGAATCCTAAACCTTCTTTATACACAGAGAGAGCACGAGAAAGTTTGAGAATGAAAATGCCTTTCTCAGGAGGCAAACAAACAAGATATACTTGGAACTTTCCCAGAATAGCAACTAGGCCCCTCTGTAGATACCCCGAGAAACCACAACATGGCTAGAGCGGTGATTTATCCTAGGATGTCTAACTTGTTTTAGATTGTTTAGAGTCGCCACCTATGTTTTGAGGAACATAAGAAAAACCTATTGATAATAGCCTAAATTTGATTACGAAAACAGAGATTCTTTGTTTTGAGGTTCGGGGGTTAGATTACGAGATGGGAAGTACCGAAACACCCATCTCGCCCAACTAAAGTTGGTCTTGCTTGATCAAAATATACATGAATGATACTGTTCTTCTTCTTCTTCTTTAATCATAAAAGGGGGGTTTAAAATAGAGTTTGGAATGTACGAGATAACTCCTTAACCAACCTCAATGAGATGAGGTGATCATTAGAGTCATGTCCCAAAATGATTTGGGTGATTGCACTTTGCTAAAACAAAAAGAAAGAGAAAAGAGATGAAGGCGAGAAGAGAGGAAATGGCTTTACCTAGACTTCAAGAAACTTCAAACACTTCTTGTTGAATTACTTGGAGAAATCCTTTGGAAAATGCTTTTAGAGGAGGAAACTTGGTAAAGTCAAGGTCTTTTGATCAAAGTTTTGTCTTAAGTTTTTTGCCCTTGAAAATGGAGGTAAAGGGAGGTTTTTATAGGTGAAAGAAGGGTGTTTTTGGTGCCAAAACTCAGTCACCAAAAAATTCTTCCCGGGCAAAATCCTGTAAATTGAGCAAGGGAGAGAATCCTGGCCAGAAATCTGTAACTGACGCCCAGAGGCGCGCGCTTCCTACTTTGGGGGCGGGAGGCGCGCGCGCCTGGATCCTCCTTTCGGAGGCGCGCGACTCAGAGAAGGCAATTTTGACAGAATGGACTAGAAAGTCAACCCTGTTATTCAGTTTAGTCCCGAAACTGAACTCGAAGTCAATCAGGAACTTAACGGAAGTGACAGAAACTGATGAGAAACACTTAAAATGGGGAGAAACACAAGATCAAATGTGCAATCGGGGTGAGTGGTCCAAGGCGGGGTGTCTATAGAGCCCCTCGGCGACGTGGATTGCAAAGCAAAACGCGTCGGCGAAAGTTAAAAAACACCCGCCGAGGACATCACCAAGAAAAGCGAAGACTCGATGAAAGCAGGAATTTGAAATTGCGAGAGGTAGTGGTGCGCTCCCTGTGTGAGCGGCTTTTGTTGATAGAGGGGTGGCGTGATTCGTTAGGTGAACTGCCGGCTGAATATTTGAATGAGGCCGTTAGTGAACCTTTGAGGAGGCCATTAGTGAACCTTTGAGGAGGCCGTTAGTGAACCTTTGAGGACGAATCCGTTAGTGAAATTCGTTGATGGGCCGTTGTGAACCTTTGTAGAGGCCGTTAGTGAACCTTTGAAGAGGCGTTAGTGAACCTTTGAATGAGGCCGTTAGTGAACTTTGAAGAGGCCATTAGTGAACCTTTTGAGACGAATCCGTTAGTGAAATTCGTTGATGAGACCGTTGGTGAACCTTTGGAGAGGCCGTTAGTGAACCTTTGAAGACGAATCCGTTAGTGAAATTCGTTGATGAGGCCGTTAGTGAACCTTTGAGGAGCCGTTAGTGAACCTTTGAAGAGGCCGTTAGTGAACCTTTGAAGACGAATCGTTAGTGAAATTCGTTGATGAGGCCGTTAGTGAACCTTTGAGGGGCCGTTAGTGAACCTTTGGGGAGGCCGTTAGTGAACCTTTGAAGAGGCCGTAGTGAACCTTTGAGGACGAATCCGTTAGTGAAATCCGTTGATGAGGCATTGCTTTGAAGTCTCGTGCCACTTGGAGTCACACTTGACTTTCTTTTGAATTATGGGGTGCGGGCATAGTTGACCGCGACCAGAAAAATATTCTTGCTGGGATGAAATGTTGAGATTGACCCTTGAGGGGGGTATGTCACCCGTGACAAAACTTAGGGAGTTTGGAATCTGGAGGAGGACAGCTATTTTTGAGTGGGAGTTTCTATCCTTCTTTCAATTTTTGACATGCCTTAAGGGCGGACCAAAAGAATGTGTTCCCAACTGGGTGTCCGAGGATAGGGGTTGGTGCCTTGATTAAGCTGGAGATCTCTGACAAGGCCTTTTCTTGAAGTGATTTAGACTTGGGAGGCGCGCGCTTTCCTCTGTAGTCTTGGGCGCGCGCGCCGCATTTTCAGACTGCTGGCGGGTGGCGCGCACGTCAGGGAGGCGGAATTCCGGCTTGACATTTGCTGGCCAAAAGAACCCCCAAAAGCTATATATCATCTTCTGTTCGACCACTTGATTCTCACAGCTCCTTTCTGCCATTTTTGAACATCATATTATGCTTAACTTTGCTTGTGATCAACATTTTCCATGGCTTCCATTCTTTTGCCCTTGATGCCAAGGTGTGTTAGTGAGTATGAAAAGGACTTGGGAACTTTTGTGTATTCTTTCAAGACCCATCCCAAGAAAGCCTTCATTAAAGACTTCGGGTTCCGAATTCTTTTCACTTTGCGGACGTTGAAGCCAGATTGGATTTGTTGAGAGCTGCTGCGGCGCTTTCTGGGATTGCGATAGCCATACCTTCAACTTTTCAGCTAATGAAATGGTGCGACTGTTGATGATTTCGGGGCCATCCTTGCATGCCTTTGGCCGTCGGATTGCCGTCCCTAAATATCACCGTGGTGCCATTGACTCTTGGGTTTGAGTTACTGAATCTCCCTGTTGGGGACGTGAGGAAGATGTTGCACGGTACTGTGATTGACATAACCGAGTTGCCGATGTTCTTCAGTTTACACTCGGAGGATCCGGCGGTTCAATCTTTCAAGAGGAATGCCATGGCCGCTTGTCTCTTTAGTGAAGTACTGTTTGTCACACCCTTCGGGACTGCGGATGCGCATTTGGCTGAGATATTTTGCAAGCCAAGGAGCAACAATTTAGTATAATCCCTCTTATCGTAGGGGAGACGTTGCACGGCCTTGATGAGTTACATAAGACGGACAAAATGTGTCGGGGAAGCCCTTTGCTCTTGACCATATGGCTTCGAGAACACTTCAAGATTTATTCCCCGAATGGTGATTTGTCTCCTTTTTCTGTTCATAGGAGGAAGTTATTGATCCGGGATTTATCCGAAATGGTTGGAAGAAATTCTTTGCCTCTCGGGTAACCGTCGATATTGAGTGGTGCCCTCCTTCTTGGGGTCTTCGTCCTTTTGTTGAATGAACTCTTGGTTTTCAGCACGTGGTTGTACCCGGCTGAGAGATTCATCATTTTACCAGCCAGAGCGGGTTCTGCGGCAGTTCGGTCGCCAACAGATGATTCCTTTTCTGAGGGACGGAGTGCTTCGTCCAGTTGCTTACATGGTCCGGACTTCTCGAGTGAGCTTCAGGTGGCTTGGGGAGATGATCGCAACCGTTGGGCTTTTGCTCCTTTGCATCGGGGAGTGTCTTCCTTCCCGAGAGCTACTTAGATTATTTGTTTGGTACCCTTTACCGTGGCCATCACTTGGGTCGATGTGCTTCGTGCCGAGTTGTTGGGAAGGGTTTTGAGCCTAGCAGCGCTTTGAGATATAGGGAGGCTGCTGCTGATTCGAGTAACATTCTTGCTGACCCTTTCGGTACTCCTTTGGATGACTTTTATGCTAGGAGACGTGCCGCAACACAGAAGGTTCGGTGCGTATCAGTGCTCCTCCGCTATCCAAGAAGAATAGGATTGAGAGACGATCGGGTGGTCCTTTGAAGGCTAAGAGAAAATTGGATTTTTCTTAGTATCCTAAGAGATTGCAATTAACCACTTTGTTTAGGATTTAATATTTTGATGTCTTTTGTTGCTCAATAAATCCGTTGTAATGGCTTGAATAATTCATTGAATGAATAAAAATTGCATCTTGTTATTGAAGTGAATTGGGTATTTTTGATATGTTTTAGACCGCACCCGAAGGTTGCCTACGTTCCTCCAGTTGGGAGGCTCAGGTCTCCGTAGTTCAAACAAACAAAGACCATTTTTTTTTTGTGCACCCTGTTTTTTTCCTAGACCGCCCTTTCGGGTTTTCAATCTAGCGGGCTTCTTTTTTGCACGTGCTCTAATTTTTGCCTAGGCCGCCCTTGCGGGTTTTCAACCTAGCGAGCGATTTTTTTTTTTTATGGTCTTTGTTTATTAAGCATAGAACCTCTTGAGCTTGTCGAGGTTGACCTCCTTTGGCAGCTGGTCACCATCTAAATCCACAAGCCGGACTGCACCGCCGCTTAGTATCTTTTGGACCACGTACGGACCGATCCATCGGGGTCCCCATTTCCCCAGGGGATTCATGGCATTAGGAGGATGTTGTCTTAAGACCAAATCTCCCACATTGATGTTTCGAGGCTTTACCTTTTTGTTGAAAGCTCTTTCCATCCTTTGCTGATATGCCTTTGTACGTTCGAGTGCTCTTACCTTTTCTCGTCGAGTAAGGCTAGCTGTTCGTATCGACTTTGCATCCAGTCGACCTCGTTGACTTGATTCTTGAGGAGGACCCGTAGAGATGGGACTTCAAGTTCGATTGGGAGTATGGCTTCAGAACCATAGACTAATGCATAAGGAGTTTCTCCTGTTACAGACCGTATTGATGTGAGGTAGCCCCACAATGCTAATGGTAGCTTCTCGGGCCAATCCCTTCCTGTTGAGGCCATTTTCTTGACATGGTCTCGACTGTTTTATTTGCTGCTTCACCGCGCCATTTGCTTGGGGACGGTAAGGAGATGACTTGTGCTTGGTGATCTTGTATTCTACCAAAAGTGCACCATTTCCTTCTCAAAGTGAGAGCCGTTGTCGGAAATGATTTCATGAGGCACGCCGTGTCGGCACATGATATTAATCTTTACAAATTCGGCCACTTTCTTGGCGTTGAGGGTCCGATAGGCTTGTGCTTTGACCCACTTTGTGAAGTAATCGACGGCACTAGGACGAATGACTGCCCATTGCTTCCGGTAGGATGGACTTTACCGATGATGTCTATCCCCCAACAAGAGAAAGGATCAAGGTGTGACCATGTTGTAAAGTTGCGAGGGTGGAGCATGTTGCAGATTAGCGTGGAATTGGCACTTGGCACACCTTTTGACTTTCTCGATACAGTCTCGTTCCATAGTGCTCCAATAGTAACCAATGCGGAGTATCTTTTTTACCAGCATAAATCCCATTCATGTGGGGTCCACACTCTCCTTTGTGCACTTCACACATTATCTCTTGAGCTTCGGCCTCATTGGCGCATAAGAGATTGATCCCGTCGTGGTGCTTTTATAGACTCGTCCCCAATCAGTACGTACCGAGGGCTAGCCTTTGCAGAGCTGCTTGAGACTTCTTATTGCTATTCTCGGATAAGTGTCATCTTTAAGAAAATTTTATGATATCCGAATACCACGGAGAGTTTGTTTGAACTCGTTGACTCGATATTCATGCAGTACGCCGGACTGTTCCTTCGGGCAATTTTGAAAGGCTTCACCATTTTCCTTGGGCATTTCGACTAATGAAGCTATGGTGGCCAGTTCATCGCGAAGCAATTTTTATCCCTTGGCAGGTAGTTGAGAGTGATCTCTTGGAATTGTTCAACCAATTCTTCAAGGTGTTGACCATACTGTTGGAGAGTCGGGTCTTGGTTTCGCCATTTACCCGATTGCTGATTGATAATGAGCAAAGAGTCGCCGAATACTTCTAGTTCCGTGACATTTCTTTCGAGGGCTGCTTCGAGCCCTGCTATGCATGCTTCGTACTCGGCAATGTTGTTGGTAGCTTCGAATTCCAGACGGATGGCGATGGGAGTGTAGATGTCTTTTGGATCGACAAGCAATACTCTTATACCAAAACCGTGCTTATTGGCGGCGCCATCGAAAAAAAGTTGCCACTTATTTTCCTCGGTTGCAGTACAAATTAAGTGCTCGTCGGGGAACGTACGTCTTCCCCCTTCACTTCGTCACACTGGAATTCGGCAAGCTGGTCACTGAACACTTTCCCCCTGACGATTTTAGTGTGACGTAAGTGATATCATAGCCGGCGAGCATAGAGTACCATTTGGCTATTCTTGTTGACATGAAAGGCTTCTCGAAGATGTAGCGGAGCGGGTCCACCTTTGCTA
Source organism: Campanula takesimana (assembly GCA_026119855.1). Classification (NCBI taxonomy): domain Eukaryota; kingdom Viridiplantae; phylum Streptophyta; class Magnoliopsida; order Asterales; family Campanulaceae; genus Campanula; species Campanula takesimana. The sequence goes on from JAOWBW010001405.1 coordinate 312,835, forward strand.
CTAGCTTGATCGGAAAAGCTTCATATAGTTGTTGAGCTTTTGAGTGACCCAAATCAATGCTGCACATGACTTCTCTAAGACATAGTAGTTCTTTTCGCCTCCTTGGAATCGCGACTGACAAAATAAATGGCATTCTCCTTGTGGACTCTCGTTGCTCTTGTGCTAACATAGCCCCTAGGGCTTCATCATTGACAGTGAGATAGAGCAAAAGAGGATTCTCCTTGTGCGGCGGAACTAGAACAGGAGGGCACGTCAAGTAATGCTTCACTTGGTCGAAGGCTCTTGGCACGTGTCGGTCCATTCTAGAGCCACATTCTTCTTGAGTAGCTTGAAGATTGGCTCGCACATGGAAGTGATTGGTGCACAAACCGACTGATGTATTGCAATCTGGCCTATGAAACCTTGATCTCTTTCTGTGTCTTTGGAGGAGGCATGTCATGATTGCCTTGATTTTGAAGGATCTACTTCAATTCCCCTTTCTGTGACCATATAACCAAGGACTTTGCCTCGGATAACCCCGAACGTGCACTTTGCAGGGTTGAGCCTCATCTTGTGTTGACGAAGCCTTTCGAAGAACTTGCGGAGATCGATTAAATGTTGACCATCGGTCCCTTTGGAGTGAATGATCATGTCGTCCACATAGACCTCGATTCTTTGTGAATCATATCGTGGAACAAGTCTGTCACGGCTCTTTGTTAGGAAGCCCAGCGTTTCTTAACCCAAATGGCATGACTGTGTAGCAAAAAGGTACCCCACGGTTGTGTGTGAAGGCTGTCTTATGTTGAACTTCCTCGGCCATGAGAATCTGATTGTACCCAGCGAACCCATCCACGAATGAGCGAACCTCGTAGGCGGCAGTGAGTCGACCAGCATGTCGATGTTGGGTGGGTGGGAAAATCATCCTTTGGGGGAGCTTTGTTCAAATCCCGGAAGTCCACACAAACTCGAACCTTGCCGTTTGCCTTTCTGACTGTCACGATGTTGGCTAACCATGTCGGATACTCGATAACCTTGATTGAAACCCACACTGAGGAGCTTCTCAATCTCTTCTTTGACTTGCAGAGACCATTCTGGGTTGATCTTTCTGAGCTTCTGCTTTACCGGCTTGGCATCTTCTCTGATCGGAATTCTGTTCTCCGCTACCTTTCTGTCCAAACCCGGCATGTCTTTATATGACCATGGCGAACACATCCACGAAACTCCCGTATTAGTGTAGTGTAGTCAATATGTCTCTGTCATCCCCCTTGAATAAGCTTCCGATCTTAGTCTCTCTTGGTTCTTCTTCGGTACCCAGATTAAACAACATGCAATTCTTCGTCAGCCTTTGGACCATTTTCACCACGACTACGGACTTGTTTGATCAAGTTCATTTAAGTATGTTGTGTTTTCGTGGTCTATTTCATCATAATTTGAATCGTTATTAACTTGTTCATTAAGTTCATTATTAGTTAATTCATCATTTATGATGTTTGCAATCTCAGGTACTCAGAAATATGCAATTTTTCATTAGCAAAGAAAGGAACACACGCTTAGATATGGCTTCCAAATCTTCTTGGGTGAGGGTATTAGAGACACTCTCGGACTCGAAAGTAAGTGTGAGCCGCTCTTCCTTTGTTGTTGTGCGGTATGCAATCCATTTCTTGGACTAAGAATTCTTAAATACCACGGGCCCTTTCATTGAATACCAATTGTGGTATCGGCTAGGGAGCTTGGCGGGATCTTACTGATAGTCTCGTTTATGGTGACGGTGCCATGGATGGCGTTGACTTGGCATTCATTTATTATGGCAAAGTTCTTCGAACATGGAGGCTAAATCTGTCAGTTCTTCCCCCACGGTGATTTCTGTCTCGGACTCTATAGTCACCTGCCTTCCCCACCATTCATGGGGCGACATGGGAGTTGGTTACCCTTTCGGGATTTCTGGATCTCACAATCGAGAAGATTTGAGACCGGGCTTTTTGACACCCTTATTGTTAACCCATGGCTCGGAAAGATCATGTATGGAACGTCTTCCACCTTGGCGGACAAAATAGCCATTCAAAGTCTTGCGGTAAGGGTTTAGATTAGGGACCTCATACCGACGGCCTTCTTTACGAGCTCGGGCCTTTTCGTTCTTGATTGCTTGCTCTTGTTTCAAGTCTTCTTTGGAAGGCTCGTACCCCAAACCGAAGGTGTCTTTGACGAATGGGACTTGCACAGGATATAGGTAATTCCTTGTTGATATTTCCCTAGGCCTAAACCAGGGAAGTAGTCCATATTCCTCATCATGCGGAGGACTTTGTGGTTGCTGGGGGTCCATGATCCGTTTCCCCTTCTTTGTCAATGGCGTTGATTTGAAGACGCCGGAGAGAGTGGAGTTGTTAAACCATGCCGAACTTGGTGGACGGGCTCACCTTTTCTTGGATAGTGACGTTTTCAGCCATGACGGTCACTATTTCATCACATTTCGGATCTTGACACATTGATGGAGATTGACGGGACGGCATTAGAACTATGAATCCATTGTCGGCCCAAAAAGCAAGTTGAATGAGGCCGGGATATAAAGCACTTGGAATGGAACGGACAATGACCATGCTCCCAAACTCGATGTCTATTTCGATCATGCCCATGACTGTACGGGCGGTGCTGTCATAACCTCGGATTACTTGAGTAGAAGGCTTCAAATCGGAATCCTTAAGCCCCAGTATGCCCATGATTCTGCCAGGCATGAG
>JAOWBW010001406.1:0-112171 GCA_026119855.1 Campanula takesimana
TCACAAACTATATAACCCCCCCACTAGGTTTGACATTCCTCACTCCAACACTCAATCATCACACAAATCACTCTCTCTTCATATATGAGTTAGAGAGGTATTTAACCGAGTTAACAAACTCGGTTAAATATTTAACTGAATTAACGGAATTCAGTCACAGAATTCGATGGAATTCTCACGGCATATGTTAGAAGACAGAATCATCTTTGTTGCATAAGTCTTCTTCGAAGACTGGAAGAGTCAAACACAGTTATGTTCGCCGAAGTCCTTGATTTGAAGTGCTTCTATCATGGACTGTAAAGTCGTTTCATCTTGAGAGAAGATTGCCACAGAACCGTTAGCACCAGTGCGGGGCAATATCTTCTTGCGGAGATTTGTGTCCAACACAAGACTCGACTTTATTTATTGCCCGGTTTGATATAATTTCCGCATTTCTAGTTTATCCTAATTTCCTGCCTCGTTAATTTATTTTGGTTCATTTATTATATTTGTCGTTTCGTTAAATTCAAGAAAGCCACTATTTATTGTTACAATTTTCCTAACAATTGAGTGGTGTAAAATGAAGAGAGAGAATGAGTGGTGGGGTAGATTCAATATAAAATTATTAAATTTGGCTATTTTGGGGACGTCTCAAGCTCTGATAAACTTATCCGCTGCTTCTACATAGGCCTTTGTCTACTCTCTTCTACAAGCCCATTATCTCTTATCTTTTACAAGGTCTACGTGCTCAACCCTCGACCTTATCAGCGGGTCAAAAACGTGAGGGGGCGTGTTAGACAATATATCCCACATCTAAATAAATAATCAAACATGTACCGCTATATAGACTTGAGGGACTACTCTCTTATCACCAATTTGTTTTAAAGTGGAACCTCCAATATAGTCTACTAACGACCCAGTCCACCCCATGCTAAGAATTTTATTATTAAGTTGTTTTTTATATTAAAGTTAATTCACAGGGGTCATATGCAATTCTCTAAATTCAAGCATCATCAAAGAACTGCCCATGTCTCTTGTCAAAGAAGTCTACCAAGGATCAAGCCCACGAAGCATGGATTTTCACCCTGTCCGTTCAACTTATCTTTTGGGTTGGTCTGTTTTTCATTACTTATACAACCCTCCGTTTATTCATTCCTTTTTTTTTTTTTTTACTCTCAAGTCTTATTGTCAATCATTGATCTTTGTAGTTGGAACAGAAGTTGGGGAAGTATCTTTATGGAATCTTGTCTCAAGAAACGGGATAAACGGGATGTCAAATCTTTTGCCTGCAGAGAATTTTTGGTGAGTTGGTTTAATTTTTATTAGTTTTAGTTTTAGTTTGAATTAGGCCATGTATCTCAAATTAACTAGACCTCATTGAACTAAACTCATCTAACGCGGAGTTCTGATGGTGTGTACTTTGGTAAGCATATATGTTCATCTGCAATTCTCTAAATTCAAGCATCATCAAAGAAAGCCCATGTCTCTTGTCAAAGAAGTCTATCAAGGATCAAACCCACGAAGCATGGATTTTCACCCTGTCCGTTCAACTTATCTTTTAGCTTCGTCTGTTTTTTCATTACTTATACCACCCTCCGTTTATTCATTACTATTTTTATTTTTACTTTAAGTCTTACTGTCAATCATTGATCTTTGTAGTTGGAACAGATGTTGGGGAAATATCTTTGTGAAATCTTGTCTCAAGAAACGGGATAAACGGGATGTCAAATCTTTTGCCTGCAGAGAATTTTTGGTGAGTTGGTTTAATTTTTATTAGTTTTAGTTTTAGTTTGAATTAAGCCATGTATCTCAAATTAACTAGACCTCAATGAACTAAACTCATCTAACGCCGAGTTCTGTTGGTGTGTACTTTGGTAAGCATATATGTTCATATGGTTTATTACGCAAAATCTATTAGTTAGTTGCTATTCATCTTCTAGTATAGGATATACTCATATACACACACTATCTCTCTATTTATATGTGTGTATATATACTCGTGCAAATATTCAGTTTGTTGTTGTTTTCCTTCATTTAAACAGGAGTAGCATTTTCCAAGTATGTAGTTTATCTCTATTACTACCATGGTGGAAATGAAGCTGAATGACGGCTTGTCAAGTCTGAAGCTACTTGACTTAAAAGAGGATGCCATATAAGAAGAGAGAGTTGGTTAGTTCAGGGGACGGCTCTTCATGGTGGATCATCCTTCATACGGACTAACCAGAAATGTAAGAAAGCATGAGTTTGACTTTGAGAAGATCAAATGGATGTTAAAATAGCAGAGTTAAAGTCCTCTGCTGTTGTAAGCACTACTAACTGGCTAGGGCGCGGGAGGACTCAATTCGATAGCACTTATGTTGTTCCTTATGCAAGAAATAACTGGTACTTTCCCCATGAATGTTACAGCACTAATATTCTTACTGATTCATAGATGCAGAACCTCTATTCTTAAGCTGTGGATTCATTTTCTGCTTAAAAATATTGAACGTAGGAAATTTGTTGTAGTTCAAAGGCTTTTGTTGTATAAATGGGTTTTGTAATTTTTGGTACATTGCCTCTGCTCATGCCATTTTATAGACAAAAGTATTGTGATCCAACACTACGCGTATATAGGATTGTTAGGAATGTGCTTTTGATTTTGTTTATCTTGACATCTTCCCCCGGTTTATTATGCAGGTCGTAATTTGGCACATTCTTCGCCAGTCTCAATCTTGCTTTATACTGTCATAAACATGGTTATGGTGACATTCATTTAAGTTTTCTTCTATTAGACAATCAGTTTCAGACTTGATTTTCCATTACCTTAGATGATTAAGGAAAAGAAAAGGAGTTTATTGCCACTTTGAACTGCGTACTATTAAAAGATTGACGATTTGCCCTCGTACTAAAGAAACTCACACTATGACCTGCGTACTATGGTTTTAATAAAAAAGTGCCCAAGGATAACGATGACCCGTTAGAAATCTAACGGGCTGTCAGCATATGTTAAGAATTTAACAGATTTGCAATAAAAAAAAATTCAAATGTGACCCTAATAATGATATTAATGTTGTAATGGTCAAAATTTATTTATATTTATAATTTTATTTTTTTTGAATTTTTTTATATTAATAAATTGGTATACTCACTTTGTCCCAAAATAATTTTGATCCATATAATCCCTTATCACTTTAAATTGTACTATGCACACCTCTTCTTTCCAGATTACACCCACACAAAATACACACTCGATTTACAGAGGTTGGGTCTTTTGTTGTGCGCTAAATTAAAAAGAAAATCCAACTCAAAACCCTAGTTCCTTCATTCAATTCAAGAATGTCGCCCTCCTCAATCTTTCCGTTGACCCTCAGTCCGCCACACTCCCCAATTCGTCGTCTCCCCGGCTCCCTGCTTTACACCGCTCCCATCTCCGGTCTCCTCTGCCGGCGAACTCACATCTGATTACCATCCCCTCACCTCCGGTCTATTCAAAAGTCCGTCCCATTTTTCCGTTCTCTTTCTCCTCTCCTGCGAACGCCGCACTCACTCACAGCCGCCATTAGCACCGGCAATCAATCGCCGGTACCAAACCCCATTCCCCACAACAACTCCGATTCACCATCATCCTCATCGCCGGTCCCTACTCACTCTCCCGGCAAATCCGCTACCTCCACCAGATTCGGCGAGTCTCAAACCCCATCACCCATTCAACGCCATCCCTCTTACGCCGGTCAATTCATCTAATCTCGGTGCCGGCGACTGTATTCGATTGCTAGCCAAATCTGCAAAGCTTTGGTTCCTGTATCTGGCCATTTCTCTTGCCGGCACCAACTTTCTGTTCCCCAACCTCTGTAAATCGAGTGTGTATTTTGTGTGGGTGTAATCTGGAAAGAAGAGGTGTGCATAGTACAATTTAAAGTGATAAGGGATTATATGGATCAAAATTGTTTTGGGACAAAGTGAGTATACCAATTTATTAATATAAAAAATTCAAAATAAAAAAATTATAAATATAAATAAATTTTGGACATTACAACATTAATATCATTATTAGGGTCACATTTGAATTTTTTTTATTGCAAATCTGTTAAATTCTTAACATATGCTGACAGCCCGTTAGATTTCTAACGGTCATCGTTATCCTTGGGCACTTTTTTATTAAAACCATAGTACGCAGGTCATAGTGTGAGTTTCTTTAGTACGAGGGCAAATCGTCGATCTTTTAATAGTACGCAGGTCAAAGTGGCGATAAACTCAAAAGAAAAGAAAAGAAAATATGCAAAAGCCTATAAAAGATTTGAACCTCCACCAAAATATATTAAAGAGTTATTGTTCACCACGTTGAAACACCACTACCAATTCTCCCAAACTCCGGCCGCCACCACCACCTACATTGAAACCAAAAAGAAAGAAAAAACTATAAAGATTTGAACATTAAGCTTCCAAACATTTTGAAAAATCCCATTTTTAGAAATCCGTCAACAAAAGATCTAAATATAAATTATGAATGTAGAAGTGGGAGGTGTATTGTGGTCTGAAGAGGGGTAGCGCGGGAAAAATGAAGTCAGAATTTGGGTGTCGAAAAGGTGGGGGGGGTGGGAAAGCAATGGAAGAAAGAGGATGAATGCAGGAGATGAATCTGGACATGTGATCTTTTTCGTTTCTTTCTTGCCCTTGTTACTGTGTACAGTATCTCTTACAGTATACATACTTTTAAATTTACCTCTTATTTTCTTTATTTGTTTTTAATATCTTATTAATGTTTTTCATTTGAAATTTTTTATTATTAAATTTATTTACTATAATTAAAATTTATTGGAGTATATATTAAGATGATAATAATTAATAAACAAAGTTTTTTTTCCCCAAAAGAAGAAACAAAGACTTAAACTTGACTTGACATGTCGTTAAAATAAGAACCTAGCCACCGCCTAATTCAAAGTAGTATAAATACTAATTCGACTCGAATCACTCCAACAAACCTGGCGCCTAAAATTTCCACTACATTTAGATTTATTCCTTCTCTCTCACCAAGAACACTCTCTCCCTCTTCTCCAAAAGAATTTCAAATTGTCATCAACATGTAATTTTGTCGTCTTATTAAACCGTGGATTATGATATTGATTTGTAACGGCTGCAAAGATTAATATCCAGCTTTAATTTCGAATTAAGTGGATGAAATAAAAACTGAAAACCCAATTAATTGTCTTTAATTTTCGGGTTAATGGACAGATTTCAGTTTTGATCCTGGCTTGTTGCAGCTATAAAATGGAGAGTATTCACAAACAGTTGGACACACGAACAGACAAATCCTCCTCCATTTATCTTTTGCTGCATATTGCTCTGCTTTCTCTCTTGGCCTCCTTGCATTTCAGTAGTGGTGATACTGTCCAAATACAGTTCAGTTCGCCGGGAAACTTAGGTGCAAAGTGCCCCCGGTCCGCACGTTCTTGTTAAAGATGTTACAGATATTCCGGACTCTCGGACTCTTCCAATTAGTTTCCTTTTCTTAATTGAACTGCATATTTAGTTTCCTACTAAATTTAGGTTTTCCAATATAAGTAGGATTAGTTTTACTTTCTTCCCAAGCTATGTACTTGTATATATATACTCCACAGATTATCAATAAGAATTGTGAGGTTAATTTATATTCTGATATGGTATCAGCAGTACGATCCAACACCTAGGACTACTTCTCCATATTTCGGGCCTAACAACCACATAAATTTTTCCGGCTTAACAGCCTTCAAATTTGTTCTCCAGACGAATCTCCTCTGTCCAGAAACATGGCCACTGATTCGATCACAATAACCAACCAAGCTGAGCCTCATATTCCTCTTGTAGCTGTCTCCCTTATTCATGTGCTTAAACTTACCCCAATAAATTACATATCATGGAAAACTCAAATTGAGGCAACCCTAATAGGCTATGACCTCTACAAGTTCATCGACGGAAGTCACCCCGCCCGGATAAAGACATCACCACCACCACTGCCGCCAAGCCTACTACTGCTACCTCTGAAGCCGTCCCTGCTCTCACCACCAAAACACCAAATCCAGCGTATACTACTTGGTTTAGACAGGATAAGCTCATTCTTGGTGCCCTAGCAGGTACACTGAGTGTACACCTCTCGTTATGTTCGGTTTGTCGAAACTCAATTTCCTTTTGCCACAACACTCTCCTCTTAATTCCAGTCTATGTCCACTGATGAATGGTGCACTATTTCCCTCCCCATATCTCTATCTCCCTCACAACCAACCCTCCTCCCACCCTCCTCCCCCTACTACCGAGCCCCTTGACCCCAGCCTACCAGGACCGACCGCTCAACACACAGAACCGATCGGGCCATCTTCCTGTCCAGTCAGTCTCCCCACATGTCCGTCCAGCTCTGCCTCCTCTCTGCCCGAACCTCCTTCCATACCCCATCTACAGCTCCAATTCCCACTCCTCCGGCACCCCTACTACTGCATCCAAGCCCGTCACTCGCTGACAAATAACATCCACAAACCAATAAAGAAGCTCAATCTCCATGCCTCCTTACTTCCCTCCTCCGAACCATCCAACATTACTCAAGCACTTAAAAGTCCCACTTGGCGTGCCGCCATGCAACTCGAATTTGATGCCCTCATTCATAATCAAACTTGGGCGCTCGTACCACCATCTCCATCCTAAAACCTTGTTGGTTGCAAGTGGATTTCGTACCAAATATAAGCCCGATGGTACCATTGATCGTCACAAAGCCCGTTTAGTAGCCAAAGGTTTTCATCAACATCCGGACTTGACTATTCTGAAACCTTTAGCCCGGTTGTTAAGCCTGCCACTGTTCGCACCATTATTACCCTTGCTACTGTTCGTGGGTGGTCACTTCGACAAGTCGACATCAACAATGCTTTCTTACAAGGTACTCTTACTGAAGATGTATTTATGGATCAACCACCTGGCTTTGCTCATCCCTCACACCCATCCTTTTTCTGCAAGCTTAAAAAGGCAATTTATGGACTCAAACAGGCACCACGAGCTTGGTACAATGAACTTCGGTTATATCTTCTTTCTCTTGGCTTCAAAAACTGTGTGTCTGACTCGTCTCTTTTCACACTAAATCTTTCCACTGGCATTATTTATCTCCTTGTGTATGTGGATGATATAATTATCACAGGTTCTAATGACAAGCTAGTCAACTCCTTTATTGCAACCTTTTCCAGTCGTTTTTCTCTAAAGGATCTTGGTACCTTGTCGTACTTTCTTGGAGTTGAGGTACTTCCACATCTACAGGGTATACTACTCAGTCAGCAAAAGTATATCAACGACCTACTTGCTCGATCCAATATGTCTGAGGCGAATTCGATGCCTACACCAATGGCACCTCAGCCGTCCCTGTCAGTTCATAGTGGCACTCCATTATCTGAACCATCCGAGTATCGTGCCCTTTGGAAGTTTGCAGTATCTGCCTTGACAAGACTCGACATCTCCTTTGCTGTCAACAGACTCTCCCAGTTTATGCACAAACCCACTGATACTCATTAGGATGCCCTTAAAAGAATACTGCGCTATCTTGTGGGTACGTCATCTCTTGGGTTACTGTTACGTCGTGATTCTCCTCTTACGTTACATGCCTTTATGGATGCTGATTGGGCCGGTGATTTGGACACATATATCTCTACTACTGGGTTTGGTGTTAACTTGGGTAACAATCCGATATCTTGGAGTTCAAAGAAACAACGGACGTTGGCACGTTCTTCTACCGAGGCTGAGTACCGTGCTCTCGCTGCTACTACCGCTGAAGTTGCTTGGGTCCAGAATTTACTCTCAGAACTCGGGTGTTCTTCATCTACACCCCTGGTTATTTATTGTGACAACTTGGGGGCTACTTATGTTGCTGCTAATCCTCGTTTTCATTCTCGTATGAAGCACCTTGGGCTTGATTATTATTTTGTCCATGAAAAGGTACAAGATAATACTTTACGTGTCTCATTCATATCCAGCAATGATCAACTTGTTTATGCATTGACAAAGCCGTTGGCCAGAGCAAGATTCGAATTTTTAATGTCTAAGATTGGTCTCACTCATCGGTCGTCCATCTTGCGGGGCATGTTAAAGATGTTACAGATATTCGGACTCTCCGGACTCTTCCAATTAGTTTCCTTTTCTTATTTGAACTGCATATTTAGTTTCCTACTAAATTTAGGTTTTCCAATATAAGTAGGATTAGTTTTACTTTCTTCCCAAGCTATGTACTTGTATATATATACTCCACAGATTATCAATAAGAATTGTGAGGTTAATTTATATTCTGATAGTTCTATCCTGGGAGACTAGCGTTCCAAAAATACTCAAGCACACTCGGTGAGGGGACGAATAAGTCTTAAGGAGACAGTGACTAGCATTGGGCTCGTGCAAACAGCAACTTGGTTTTTCCTTTTGTATTTCTAGTTTATGTTTCTATTTCATTATTCTGTAATTGTTCTTTTCTGTGCAACCGCTAACAATCTTAAGAATTACACCCCAACAGAGGGAACTGATTACATATTCATACGAACTGGTTATACTCAAGGTACTAACTGGTTGTTGTATTTCAGATGACGACTGATACCAACATTGATGGAAACACTGCTGGAAAGGAAACCCAAACTGGAAAAGACCCGAAACTGTGACCCAAACTGGAAGTGGAAGTGGCTCGGCTATTGTGAATAATCCCACAACAGTTCACATCTCAACTCCTCATGCTGAAAGACCCGAGAAGTTTGTTGGAAATGATTTCAAGCGTTGGCAACAAAAGATGCATTTCTATCTTACTACCTTGAATTTGGCTAAATATCTGAAAGAGGATATGTCGAAGGTTAGTAAGAATGAAACCGATGTTACCACTTTGGCTGCGGTTGAAGCATGGAAACACGGGGACTATTTGTGCAAAAACCATGTCCTGAATTCGCTTTCAGATTCTTTGTATAATAGTTAAACTACCGTCGCTAAGGAATTGTGGGGTCTTTGGACCACAAGTATAAAATTGAGGATGTGGGAATAAAGAAATTTATTGTTGCTCATTTTCTTGATTTTAAGATGGTGGACAACAAGAGTATGAAGTCTCAGCTTGATGAGTTTCAAACTATTTTGCATGAAATTCATGCCGAGGGTATGGTCATAAGTGAAAGCTTTCAAGTGGCTACTATCATTGAAAAATTGCCTCCTTCTTGGAACGATTTCAAGAACTACCTTAAGCATAAGCGAAAGGAAATGGATGTTGAAGGGATCATTCTTTGATTGAGTATTAAAGAAGGCAAAAAATGCAGAGAAAAAGTTTGTCTCTGGTGTTGCTAAGGCTAAGGTGGTGGAGCATGGTCAAAGCTCCAAAGGAAAAGGCTATGGCAAGGGAAAGGGGAAGGTTGGGTCAAAACAGTCCAACTTGGGACCTAAGGGTGGTGTTTCCAAGAAGAAGTTCCTTGGAACTTGTTACAATTGTGGTGGTGAAGGCCACAAGTCTTATGCTTGCAAGGCGCTCAAGAAGGCTCGTGAAGCAAATCTGGTTGAAGGCATTGCTAAAGATGTGTCCGAGATGCACCTCGTGGCTGTGATTTCTGAGGTGAATTTGTGAATTCAACCCAAATCAGTGGTGGATAGACACCGGTGCTACTAGACATGTGTGCTCCAACAAAGACATGTTTAGTAATTTGTTGCTAAGGATGGAGAGAAGCTATTCATGGGGAATTCGGCCACATCCGAGATCAAAGGTGAAGGGAAAGTGGTTTTAAAGATGACATCCGGGAATGAGCTTACTCTCAACAATGTGCTTTATGTGCCCGAAGTCCGGAAGAACTTGGTGTCCGGATCGCTTTTAATTAAGCATGGTTTTCGTATTGTGTTTGAATCAATGTAGTTACATTGTCTAAGAGTGGAATGTTTGTAGGAAAAGGCTATGTCAATGATGGCTTGTTCAAGCTAAGTGTAATGGTGGTTAAGCCAAAAGCTAATTAAATGAATATCTCTTCCGTTTACTTGCTTGAGTCATCTAATTTATGGCATGTAGACTTGGACATGTTAATTTTGATTCTATACGTCGTTTAACAAATTTAAATTTTATTCCAAAATTTAAAGTTGAGTGTAAACAAAAGTGTGAAACTTGTGTAGAAGCAAAATTAACAAGAAGGTCATTCCATTCAATGAAAGACATAGTGAACCACTTGAATTGGTTCATACGGGCTTATGTGATTTTAAAACAACACAATCACGTGGGGCAATAAGTACTTATGACTTTTATAAATGATGGCACAAAATTTTGTTATGTGTATCTTCTCAAAGTAAAGATGAAGCTATAGAGAAGTTTACTCTCTATAAAAATGAAGTTGAGAATCAATTAAACTGGAAAATTAAGGTGCTAAGAAGTGATAGGGGAGGTGAATATGAATCTCCATTTGAAGCAATTTGTGCACAAAACGGAATTAAACATACAACCTCTACACCTTATACACCCCAACAAAACAGTGTTGCCGAAAGGAAAAATCGGACATTAAAAGAAATGATGAACGCAATGTTAATAAGTTCGGACTACCGTATAACATGTGGGGAGAAGCCGTGTTGTCGGCTAACTACGTGTTAAATAGAATACCTCGAAAGAAACAAGACAAAACCCCTTATGAACTATGGCATGGAAGACTACCAAGTTACAAATACTTGCGCGTGTGGGGTGTCTTGCAAAGATAGCCGTACCTCCACCTAAAAAGGTGAAAATTGGCCGAAAACTATTGATTGCATATTTATTGGGTATGCACATAATAGTAGTGCTTATAGATTTCTTGTGTATGATTCAAAATTGAAGATATACACAAGAATACTATAATGGAATCTATAAACGTGTCTTTCTTTGAGAATATATTCCCGTGTAAGTCAAGAAATGAGGCAAGCTCATCGACTAGGGTTATAGATTCAATAGAATAATAACACGTACAAGATAAAACTGAAGAAGAAGAAGAGGTGGAACATCGACGGAGCAAAAGAGCTAGGGTTGAAAAATCCTTTGGTCCGGAATTTCTAACCTATATGGTAGAAAGTGAGCCACAAAGTTATAAAGAAGCCATTAGCTCTTCGGAAGGACCTTTGTGGAAAGAAGCAATTAAAAGTGAAATTGATTCCATTTTGTAAAATCACACTTGGGAATTAGTGAATCTTCCTCCGGGAAGTAAACCACTAGGATATAAGTGGATTTTCAAAAGAAAAATGAAAGCGAACGGAACAATTGACAAGTATAAGGCCCATCTTGTAATTAAAGGTTATAGACAAAAAGAAGGCCTAGACTATTTTGATACATATTCTCCCGTCACAAGAATAACATCAATAACAGTTGTACCTGCAATTGCCGCTTTGAGAAATCTTGAAATACATCAAATGGATGTAAAAAACGGCTTTTCTAAATGGAGATTTAGAAGAAGAAATTTACATGGAACAATCCGATGGGTTTGTTGCACATGGACAAGCGAACAAGGTGTGCAAGTTAGTAAAGTCATTATATGGCTTAAAACAAGCATCAAAATAATGGCATCAAAAGTTTGATAACGCCATGATGCAAAGTTGATTTAAAATAAATGAATGTGACAAATGTGTCTATACTAAAACCATGGATAATGGGTATGTCATTTTGTGTCTTTATGTAGACGGCATGCTTATCATTGGGAGTAATGATAAGATGATTAAATCCATCAAAGACATGTTGAATTCAAAATTTGACATGAAGGATTTGGGCGTTGCGGACGTAATCCTTGGAGTTAAAATTTCTAGAATATCCAATGGACTTGTATTAAGTCAAACTCATTATGTGGATAAAATTCTTGAGAAATTTAGTAAGGATGGAAATGGAATTGCGAGTACTCCGTTTGACCAAAATCTTCATCTTTCAAATAATAGAGAAGATCCGGTGTCTCAATTAGAGTACTCAAGAATTATTGGAAGTCTAATGTACTTGATGAGTTGTACTCGGCCGGATATTGCTTATGCTGTTAGCAAACTGAGCCGGTATACTAGTAATCCTAGAACAAATCAGTGGAAGGGTATAGTAAGAGTACTAATGTACTTGAGATATACTCGTGATTTTGGATTACACTACTATAGACATCCAACGGTGATAGAAGGATATAGTGATGCTAATTGGATATCAGATATCAAAGACTCAAGGTCTACGAGTGGATATGTATTCACATTGGCAGGTGCAGCTATATCATGGAAATCTTCTAAGCAAACTGTTATAGCTAGATCAACCATGAAATCTGAGTTTATAGCATTAGATAAATGTGGTGAGGAAGACGAATGGCTACGCCAATTTCTAGAAGATATTCCAAAATGGGATAAACATGTGCCAGCAATTTGTATACATTGCGATAGCCAATCTGCGATTGGTAGGCACAAAATCATGTGTATAATGGTAAGTCTAGACATATACGTCGACGACATAATACCATTAAGCAACTAATTGCAGCTGGTACCATATCTATTGACTATGTAAAGTCAAAAGATAATTTGGCAGATCCGCTAACCAAAGGGCTAAGTAAAGAAGTGGTTGCAAAGTTGACATTGGGAATAGGATTAAAGCCTCTTGAGAAGTTAAACACATCGGAAAACCCAACCTAGTTGACTGGAGATCCCAAGATCTAGGTTCAAAAGGGACAACCTAACTGTTAAAAGACTTGTAGCATCACTGTGGGGGTTACCCCATACCCATTCCTAAAAGTGACATCCGAGAGGAATGAGGTTAAGCCGTTGGCTTTTAATGATTCTTATGTGAAGTAAAACAGGTTACTTAAAAGAATCACCTATGTGAGAAAGAAGTGTGGGCCGCTTTGAGAAGAATTATGTGAGGCTTAATTCATAGACCTTCTCACAGAACCAGGCATTATGATCCAGGGCCATAATAGACACAGCTATGAGAGCTGAATTGTGTTAGGGCGATACCTGTGCAAAGTATATGATCGGCTACACAAAAGCTAGAAGTTCAAGGACATCGTGTCTACTGATTAGCGAGTAGAGTAAATATATCTTGCAAGGGGAGGTTCAAAGGGCAGACCCTACCTATCCTATGCAGGTTTTCAACTGCCGGACTTTATCACCTATCCTCATGAATTTCCTTCATGTGGGGGATTGTTGGAAATAGTGTGTTTTGAAGGAAATTGGGTATTATTTCCATAAGGGTAATTTTGTCAAATTACTAAATTAATTATGGGTTTGTGTTCTACTCCATAAGAAGAATAAATCAAATATTTATTTGTCCAAAATGGTTATTGGATGAATGAGATATGAATGCTTAAAGTAAGTGGGTTGAAAAGGGAAAATGTGGTTATCCCACATTGGAAGGAAAATGAACTTGTTGCTAGCATATATACTTGGGCACAATAGTAGTGTTCAAGATTATGTAGCATAGAGGCTCTCTCTCGCGCGTGCAGGGGGGGTGCAAATCAAGTTCCAAAGTTCCAATTTGGCTTGCAAGTTTCGTGCCTGTGCGCGGCCTGCGGACACGAATGTAGCACCGAATTTGCCTTCCTAGACAAGCCCATCTTTTGTTAAATTTTGATTTTGTGAATAAAAATAAATGAGCAGATTTTTTGATTTGTAACAGCTGCAAGGATTAATATCCAGCTTTAATTTTGAATTAAGTGGATGAAATAAAATTGAAAACCCAATTAATTGTCTTTACTTTTCGGGTTAATGGACAAATTTCAGTTTTGATCCTTGGCTTGTTGCAGCTATAAAATGGAGAGTATTCACAAATAGTTGGACACACGAACAGACAAATCCTCCTCCATTTATCTTTTGCTACATATTTCTCTCCTTTCACTCTTGGCCTCCTTGCATTTCAGTAGTGGTGATACTGTCCAAATACAGTTCAATTCGCCGGGAAACTTAGGTGCAAAGTGCCCCCGGTCCGCACGTTCTATCCTGGGAGACTAGCGTTCCAACAAGACTCAAGCACACTCGGTGAGGGGACGAATAATTCTTAAGGAGACAGTGAGTAGCATTAGGCTCGTGCAAACAGCAACTTGGTTTTTTCCTTTTATATTTCCAGTTTATGTTTCTATTTCATTATTCTATAATTGTTCTTTTCTGTTGTAACCGCTAACAGTTAATTCACAGGGGGTCATCTGCAATTCTCTAAATTCAAGCATCATCAAAGAACTGCCCATGTCTCTTGTCAAACAAGTCTATCAAGGATCAAGCCACGAAGCATGGATTTTCACCCTGTCCGCTCAACTTATCTTTTAAGTTGGTCTGTTTTTTCATTACTTATACCACCCTCCGTTTATTCATTACTATTATTTTTTTTACTCTTAAGTCTTATCGTCAATCATTGATCTTTGTAGTTGAAACAGATGTTGGCGAAGTATCTTTATGGAATCTTGTCTCAAGAAACGGGATAACCGGGATGTCAAATCTTTTGCCTGCAGAGAATTTTTGGTGAGTTGGTTTAATTTTTTATTAGTTTTAGTTTGAATTAATCCCATGTATCTCAAATTAACTAGGCCTCATTGAACTAAATTCATCTAATGCAGTTATCTATTAAAGAAGATCCTTCCATCTCAGTTAACTGTATCAATCGCAAACCCGCAATCATAAAACTAGGTAGAGGAGATAATCGGAGCCACGTGATGTATTCTGAGTGGTCACTTGTCCCAATTCCAGGCCAAGGTTGAAAAATTGTGGACTTGGCCTTCTTTAAGGGTAAATTTACTTGTTAAACATTAATGCCATAATTGGGGAAATGAAACTGAATGACGGGTTGTCAAGTCTGAAGCTACTTGACTTAAAGAGGATGCCATTTAAGAAGAGAGAGTTAGTTAGTTCACGGGAACCTGCTCTTCACGGTGGATCATCCGTCATCAATAAAGCACGAGATTGACTTTGAGAAAATGGAATGGGTGTTAAAGTTGAGATGTGGTGGAGGACTCAGTTCAAAAGCACTTGCATTCTTACTAATGGAATAAATAACTGGTACTTTCCCCATGAATGTTACACAGCACTAATATTGTTACTGATTCATAGATGCAGAATCACTAAGTTGTTAATTTGAAGATTCAATTCTGTTTTGTAATATTTCCTTTTGAACAGATGAGGAAATTTGTAGTAGGCTAAGGTTTTTGTTGTATAAATGATTTTTGTAACTATTTTGGTACCTTGCCTCTGGCTCATGTCATTTTAGTTGACAAAAGTATGATGATATGATCCAACATTGTGTATATGGAGTTGTTAGGAATGTATTCATGATTTTGTTTATCTTGATACCTTGTTTAATTTATTTCCCTAGGAAAGATGCAAAGTCAATCTTGATTTATACATCCACCTTGAAGTTAAACTCCGCCGTCCATCTGAAAGATCTAAACAGATAGTTGGAGATGGAGTGTGAATCTTTTTCAATGCTTATCAAATCTGATTCTGATTGCATGTAGATGAATACATGGCGATGGTCCAATAAACCCACCATGTAGGGGCCCTGAAGCCTCCAAAATTTTGCAATATGTTCATCAATCTCTTTGACAGTTGGTCGTCCTCCAGAAAATTTTAAAACCGGGCATACCTTAAATCTTTAGCAGCCGTATCGATCTCCATGCTCGAAAACATGATCGCCGGATAGTTTCTGGCCTTAGCCCGTGGTCTAGGAGCAAGCCAACACTCACCAAATATATTAGTGGGAGCGGAGGTTTCTACCGACCATCCCTCCACTACTCTCCACCAACTGGACAAAAGATGGTCGAGAACCATCCTTGTTGAGGGGGGAGAGTATTAGTGGAGGATCCGGTGGCTTCACGCCACCTATGGCAGCCACCCTTCCTTAAGAGAACAAAATTTAGTACTCCCTCCGTCCCAAAATGATCTTCTCATTTGGCATTTTTCAGTGTCCCAAAAAATTCTTCACATTTCTACAACCTAGGCTTAGAAGTGCCCAAACAAAACACGACTGGTGAATCAAGTGTTCATATCTTTAAAATGTTTGAATAGTCAAATGTGAAGATCATTTTGGGACGGAGGGAGTATATGTGTGTGACGGCTAGGGTCTTTTTTAGTCTTAATCAAATACACTATCTAATATATAAGATTCAATTCTCATTTTTTCAAAAATTTAATATCCATCTTTCACTAGATTCAAACTCACGACACAAACATATTTTTGAGTCCGCCAATCATATGTTCTTAATTTTTCATATCCATTTTAATAGCAATCGCTTGAACAACTCATTCATTCATTGAACAAATACTCTTTCCATATCAAATCAAAGTAACCATTTGCTTTTAAGAACGGAATTAAAGAAAAATGTTGAAAAAATAGGTGTAGTGAGTGTGACAAAAAAAAGTGTTGTAGAGAATAATAAAGTGGATAGTTATTGTCAGTGTGAAGGATATAGAAAGTAGAGTATATATTTATCATTTTGGGTAGGGGTAAGTGGTACTTTCCATTTTCCACTAAAACGGCAAAATGGGGACGGTAGGAGTACTACTTTGACACACTTATTTGTTAGGTTTTGAGGGATCATGCGCAGCGGGAACAACATATGAAAACAAGAACAAAACCCAAGAGCCCTGATCCGTTCATGATGATAAATTAAATACGAGATGAATTTAGAATACTATTTGTTGTTATGCGCTTAAAAATTTGGATCTTAAAATCTTCAAGTCTTCAAGCTTTATGATTTGATCTTCTTCACGTTCTTCGAATCACGATCACAAGAACACGAACTTGAGATGCTAAAGGAAGCACCCTCTATGTGTATCCACACTCGAACGAATATCTAGAACAATTCTAGATCTGAATTGCTAGATCCAATAGAAACTCTTTCTATGAAAAAGGCTATATGAATTTATTGGTGTTCTTGAGCTTTTGATTCTCAATCTAAACTCAAGAATATGTTTCTCAAACATATGGAGGCTACCAATAATTACCCATGCCTAATTAGGGTTTTGAGAGGTCTATTTATACTTATTAATCCTAAACGTTTTAGGAGAAATAGGTAAAACCCGTCAAAACTCAGAATTAGGAAATTGGCCCGAAACAGCAAAGGTTTAGGGGCGTCAAGGGATGGGTTCGGGGGCATCAAGGGGTGGGTTCGGCCGAGTCCTATAGGGGGTTCGGCTGAACCTTCTGAAGAAATCCAATTTTTCAGCCTTTTCCCGAAAATCCGATTTTAGCCTTTTAATGATTCGTTCTTTTGTGTGTCACCCCATAGGATTATATTAAGTTGGCAATGAGTCCGACCAAGGCCGTTCTCATAAATCATGAGCGGACTCTAGCAAGCCATCATGATTACCCACATAATATAACTTAACAAAGTTCATTTATCCTCATAGAACATATCACAATCTATTTGTCACGCGATATCATATTGGACATAAGTCATGGTCCACGTCAACTTATATTGTTCAATGCTTTCCCGATCCCGAGTAGATTGATGTGAGCAAACGACATTGATCCAATCAATTCATTTGAGCGTGGCCACGCATTTCATCAATCTCACTCATCGAGTGACCAAAGCAGATATCTCTCCGAATAGGGACAAATCAAATCTTGACTTATTACTCTTCCATACATGACTCCGATTATGCCAATCACATTCCTTATGGCTACCCGGTTAAGGCTAACGTTAGAATGAGTCAAACATATTAAATTCGTTATGTGGAAGACTGTAATAATCTCATGTCAAAGGATATCAATGATATAACTATATGAGATTTAATTATGACATTTGACCATGACATAAATCTCATAGGTGGGTCATGTCCAGTTCATGTTCACCAACAAGTACCTATAAGTTTAACTGTATCGTATACACATAATCATCACATGATTATCTATTAAACTTATACTAGTTCTTCGTAAGTACTAGGGATGGAGATTATTATAATAAACATGCAAAACATATAATGATCAATGTTGTTATCTCTATAACAAATGAGAACATGACATAATGTAAGGCCTTTCTCAAGGGCTTAGGGCATAATCTTCAACATTATTTTAATAGTACTCAAACTCAAATTCAAACTCAAACTCAAACTCAACACAAAATACTATGTACTCCCTCCGTCCCATAACTATGTGCAAAAATTACCATTTTGGGTGTTCCATTGATAAGTCACGTTTTCCTAAAATGGCAAAGAATCTTTACTATTCATCTTACTCATTCTCTCTCCTTCTTTACTTTTCATGTTTTACACTCACAACACAAATCAACCTACTATTCCCTACCTCACTTTTTCTCTCCTACTTTACTTTTCACACTCACAACAACTACTATTCATCTCTTAATTCCCATGCAAAACCTATTGAGGTGGTCTCTTGTGTGAACAGCTAAATCCGTCTCATAGAAGAGACGGGTTGACCCATGACCCATGGGGCATAACCGGCCACGTGGCAACCACCCATTGGCCATTTTTTTCACTATTTTTTTCTTCGGCTTTTCCGTCGTTTACCAAAACTAATAGTTACCATAACTTAATATAATGAATGTATACATATAAAGTAACATTGTTCATAAGTAAACGTAACACATGTTTTACAAAAACAAAAGCTCGTTTACCCATTTTTTCAAATGTAATACTAACTATAATTACGTGTAACCCAAACAATATCTAAATATAATTATCATTTATACTGAAATGTAATAGTGCTTTTGCAAAAATGTAAAATATTGTGTATTTTGTTTTAATTTTTGAAAGAAAGTAACATTTGAAAAGTAACAACTCATATACATGAATGTAATTGTTTGTACAAGTAAATGTAACACTTTAATAAAAGAAATTATAACATATTTCTATAGATAATGTAATACTTTTACATGTAATACTAATCAAGTGTTTTTAGCTCTAAAAATGTAAATGGTTGAATTATTACTTTTTCTATACATATGTGTTACAATTATCTATAAACACTGTTACATATAAGTAACACGTTCGTTACATTTTAGTTGTAATAATTATTACTTTTGGCAAACGAAGAAAACATAAAAAAAAAAAAAACTGTTACTTTTCTGTATATATGTATTACTTTTATGTATACAAACTGTTACATATAAGTAACACGTTTGTTACATTTAGTTATAGTAACTATTACTTTTGACAAACCGAAAAAAAAAAACCAAAAATAATAATATAAAATTTAAAAAAAATAAATAAATATATATATATATATATATATATATTTATTTTATTTTATTTTTTTTGGGCCTGAGGGTCATGGATCCGGGTCATGGGTCAAAAATGACCCGTCTCTACTATGAGACGAGTCATGGTTCTCATACAAGTTTTTGTCAAACCTATTTTGTGCATATAGTCGTGGGACGGAAGAAGTATATCTTATCGTAAAGTAGCAAATATACCTATTGTTTTAGATTAAAATTATGCATTATGGTATCATGATTTTTTGGACAATATTGAATGGGAGAAATAAATGATTGATTGTGGATCTAGGATTTTCCCATTCTAACACAATCACTGCTAATTTTTCATGCATCCAAAATTTCCTTTTTTCTGGTTTTTATTGGGCCTCTTGAATTACTACTCCGAGCATTGTTCAATGGATTGATTAACCCACAGAGGTAGGATCGGCCCGGTTATACTTCTGTCTACCCTAGCCGAGTAATGTCTCCCCCTATATATACAACATTTTCTGTCTCTATCACTCACTCTGCCACTGTCCCTCTTCTAAGATTCCTGTCCATTTCACAATCTGCCGTCTCTGCTCTGTTTTCCGTAAGATGTGTGTGTGTATTTAGTGTTATAAATTTTTTATTGATCTGAATTTGTATTTTCAATATTGGGTTAGACCTAACAATAATTTTGAGAATTTTAATATGTTGATGGATTGCAGATGGATGAGCACTCACCCGGCGTTCAAGCCGTGAAATTCAAACGATCAGGTATAGCTTGATCTTGATCTTGATACAATCTTGGGTCTGCTCCTTTTATTAGGGTTTCACTGATTATTTCCTTTTTTTTTATATATATATATATAGTTTACGAAGTTTATTGGATAATTTTGATTTCCATATATACCAGCTAAATGAATATTGACAGAGCTTTCTTTGATTATTTTCTACAGTTTATTAAGATTTGATGTTCTATCAGTTACCTCAGTGGTGATAATAAGCTCATTTTTGTATCTATAGATACCATGTTTTGAACTTTATTTGATAGCTTGCGATTTCCTTGCATACCCATGTTTCAGATTTTGACTATTTTTAATGAATGTTGTCAAGCTTTCTTGTATCATTTTAGATAGTTTATTAAGCTTTGGTGTTTTATTAGTTTCCTCACTCATTATAACCAGCTAAATTATTGCTCTATTGTTTCCCAATATGATGGTAAATCTTTTAGCCAGTATACCACATCAATATATACACTTTTGCCGAGTGTGTGTTATGAGAAGTCTGTTTTTCGACTCGATTTGCCAAGCCATCCGGAGATGATATAATACAAAAGGTTTTACTCCCTCCATCAAAAGAAGTCTTAATTTCCTTTTTGGTTTGTCTCAAAGTACATATTATAGTACCATTTTAAGCAACAATTATTACACAATATCATGTAGGTTGCACACAAGTAAAGCATCATTCATGAAACTTATACCATAGCGAATTTTTGGGATGGAGTGAGTATAAATAAACTTACTAGTTGGTTATAAGATTTGATTAATTCACTAGCACTGATCTTGTTTCTTTTCTTAAATGAATACTGTAATACTATGCATCTTTGTCTTGTTTAATGTTGGCTTGTGAGTGGACTCAAATTCTTTGATCTACAAGTATGGCAGTTATTCTAAGAGTCCCGATCTTTAATTTTATTAATTGATATCAAAATCCAATTTCAGCAGATATATCATGGATTTTGCTTGGATTTGTAGTCACTCTTTAATATCCTTGCTAGATATATCATGCAGAATATAATTTTTATTGGCTGCATTTCAACCATGCTCATTGCTTGGGATTTCATACTGTTTTTCTAAAACTTTCTTTCACTTATTTGAAATTTTTTGATTCTAAACACGTCGTCGTGTTATTTCCGGTCAATTACCATGTAAATTAGTGTAGAATTGGTGCAATTATCAAGCATTCAAAAAAGTCAATTTTGTGTTCAACCAAGCTAATTGCTTGGGATTTCATAGTGGTATTGCTGTTTTACCAGTTTTGTACCCTGCGATATCCATGCTATCTATTTTTGCTTTGCTTAACCTAAGACTATCAGCTATGTTAAATTTTTCTTTGCTGTTTTACTTATTTACTTTTACGGCTTTAATAGGTATGCTGGATCCAAACAGCAAACTTCCTATTGTGACTCAGATCACCGACCAACACACAATGGCTTTACAACTTAGCGGTTTGACTTGTGCGGTGTTGACTTCTGCTATACGATCTAAGGCATTCCTCCTTTTCCTCAAACTTTTCTTTTTTTACTTACCATTTGGATCATGTTTCATGGCATATCATTGGCATTTAGCCAGAAGCTGCTTTTCAACTTGTTTTTCTTTTAACTCAAGCTCTTTCTAACCCATGCTTTCCTGAAATAATAGTATCTTCAACACTGAGATTTTGTTTGTTTACATCATTCCTAACCAAGACTTTCCTAATTATTTATTTAAAATGGTCCAATAGACCTAGTTATAATATAACAACAATAGTTGTCTACGACTCCTCGAGACTGTATATTATCTCATTACCACTTCCTTAATATTGTAAACAGTGCATAGTTCACTTGATCTTACTTTCAGTCGAAGAAAGCGTAACATTGTGGCACCTTAGACAAGTGTTGCACGGTAGCAGAGTTTACATAGCCGAATTATAAACATACATTTGGTTTGTAAGAAGAATTTGTGCAACACTATTGTGTTCATTATTTACTTCACTTTTTGGCACGTGGTTTAAATATATATATATTTTTTTTGTGCGTTTATAAGTTTGTTAACTTTGGTAATTTGATGTATCAATAGAGTGACAATTGTAGGCTGGATGTGGTTAGTAGGCTTGTTAGAAGTATTTATATGTCAATATTGTGTTGTCAATTTACTTCTCTTTGGCTATCTGCTTTATCTAAATTTTGTTTTAGTTTAGTTAACTTGGAAATTTGTTGCGATTTTTTACTCCCTCTTTCCCTAAATAAGTGTCCATTTTCAAGAATTCTTGACCCAATAGAATGTCTTTTTTTTTTTTTTTTGTGGAAAAACTCCGACCCTAAATGTTTTTACCTCCATTTTTTCGTGGTATCCTTGTTCTCACAAAACTAAATGTTTGGAGAGTGGATCACAACAATACTCCCTCTGTCCCACCTCACTTGAGATGCAAGAGGTGGGCACAATAACCAAGGAAAAAGGATAAAATAAGGAAAATGTGTGGTAGGAAATAAAGAGAGAGAATGATTGGGGTAACTGGTAGTGTTGGTTGAATAAATTGAGTGGTGTAAAATGAAGAGAGAGAATGAGTGGTTGGGTAGATTCAACATAAAATTATTAAAAGTTGGCTATTTTGGGGAGGTCTCAAGCTCTGGTAAACATATCCACTGCTTCTACATAGGCCTTTGTCTACTCTCTTATACAAGCCCATTATCTCTTATCTTTTACAAGGTCTACGTGCTCAACCCTCGACCTTATCAGCGGGTCACACATGAGGGGGCGTGTTAGACAATATATCCCACATCTAAATAAATAATCAAACATGTACCGGTATATAGACTTAAGGGACTACTCTCTTATCACCAATTTGTTTTAAAGTGGAACCTCCAATATAGTCTACTAACGACCCAGTCCACCCCATGCTAAGAATTTTATTATTAAGTTGTTTTTGATATGAAAGTTAATTCACAGGGGGTCATATGCAATTCTCTAAATTCAAGCATCATCAAAGAACTGCCCATGTCTCTTGTCAAAGAAGTCTATCAAGGATCAAGCCCACGAAGCATGGATTTTCACCCTGTCCGTTCAACTTTTATTTTTGGTTGGTCTGTTTTTTCATTACTTATACCACCCTCCGTTTATTCATTACTTTTTTTTTTTACTCTCAAGTCTTATTGTCAATCATTGATCTTTGTAGTTGGAACAGATGTTGGGGAAGTATCTTTATGGAATCTTGTCTCAAGAAACGGGATAAACGGGATGTCAAATCTTTTGCCTGCAGAGAATTTTTGGTGAGTTGGTTTAATTTTTATTAGTTTTAGTTTGAATTAAGCCCATGTATCTCAAATTAACTCGGCCTCATTGAACTATATTCATCTAATGCAGTTATCTATTAAAGAAGATCCTTCCATCTCAGTTAACTGTATCAATTGCAAACCCGCAATCATAATACTAGGTAGAGGAGATAATCGGAACCACGTGATGTATTCTGAGTGGGCACTTGTCCCAATTCCAGGCCAAGGTTGGAAAATTGTGGATTTGGACTTCTTTAAGGGTAAATGTACTTGTTAAACAGTAATGGCATAGTTGGGGAAATGAAACTGAATGACGGGTTGTCAAGTCTGAAGCTACTTGACTTAAAGAGGATGCCATTTAAGAAGAGAGAGTTAGTTCACGGGAACCCGCTCTTCATGGTGGATCATCCGTCATCAATAAAGCACGAGATTGACTTTGAGAAAATGGAATGGGTGTTAAGAGAAGATGTGGGGGAGGACTCAGTTGAAAAGCACTTGCATTCTTCCTAATGGAATAAATAATTGGTACTTTCCCCATGAATGTAACAGCGCTAATATTCTTAGTGATTCATAGATGCATAATCACTAAGTTGTTAATTTGAAGATTCAATTCTGTTTTGTAATATTTCCTTTTTAACAGATGAGGAAATTTGTAGTAGGCTAAGGTTTTTGTTGTATAAATGATTTTTGTAACTATTTTGGTACACCTTGCCTTTGGCTCATGTCATTTTAGTTGACAAAAGTATGATGATATGATCCAACATTGTGTATATGGAGTTGTTAGGAATGTATTCATGATTTTGTTTATCTTGATACCTTGTTTATTGCCCTAGGAAAGATGCAGAGTCAATCTTGATTTATACATCCACCTTGAAGTTAAACTCCGGCGTCCATCTGAAAGATCTAAACAGATAGTTGGAGATGGAGTGTGAATCTTTTGCCAATGCTTGTATCAAATCTGATTCTGATTGCATGTAGATGAATACATGGCGATGGTCCAATAAACCCACCATGTAGGGGCCCTGAAGCCTCCAAAATTTTGCAATATGTTCATCAATCTCTTTGAAACTTGGTCGTAACAGTTAAAGGAAAACGAAGAAAATCTGGTTCGAAAGCTAGAGCAAAGAATACTAAGCCTAAGAGGCCGTGGAATTATAAAAGGCAATTTGATTGACCTTCTTCTTATTTTACCATTTGTTCTTTATTTTACATTTTATTTTTTCTTATTTGTACTTTTTATTTTATCTTAATAAAAATTTAGGGGGCACTGCCCTTTTCGTTTAAAAAAAAAAAAAAAAAAAAAAAAAATTGAAACTTGGTCGTCCTCCAGAAAATTTTAAAACCGGGCATACCTTAAATCTTTATCAGCCGTATCGATCTCCTTGCTCGAAAACATGATCGCCGGATAGTTTCTTACCTTAGCCCGTGGTCTAGGAGCAGGCCAACACTCACCAAATATATTAGTGGGAGCGGAGGTTTCTACCGACCATCCCTCCACTACTCTCAACCAATTGGACAAAAGATGGTCGAGAACCATCCTTGTTGAGGGGGGAGAGTATTAGTGGAGGATCCGGTGGCTTCACGCCCCCTATGGCAGCCACCCTTCCTTAAGAGTAAAAAGTTTAATATGTGTGTGTGACGGCTAGGGTTTTTTTAGTCTTAATCAAATACACTATCTAATCTATAAGATTCAATTCTCATTTTTTCAAAAATTTAATATCCATCTTTCAATAGATTCAAACTCACCACACAAACATATTTTTGAGTCCGCTAATCATTTGTTCTTAATTTCCATATCCATTTTAATAACAATCGCTTGAACAACTCATTCATTCATTGAACAAAGAGTCGGTCTTGTGAAAAATGCATTTTACACTAAGCTAAGGAAAAACGTGTTTTTCCTAATTGCCTTCTCTAATATTATCATGTGCCTTCCCTAATATTACAAAGTGACTGTTGTAATATTACACTTAAAAATATTCAAGCAGACACTTTTATAAATTCAAAGAGACACTTTTAGTGGTAGTTTTAAGACTGTCTGTCTTACTATTACAAAGTGCCTCTTGGATTATTGAAAAATGTCTCTTCCATTGTCAACAAGTGTTTGGTGGGTTTTAAAAAAATTCAAAACAAGTGTCTGCCCTAGCATTAAAAAGTGCCTCCTGTAGAATTGCAAAATTCCTCCTACAGTGTAAAAAAATGTCTGGTGAGTTTTTGTAAGTGCCAAGCGAGTTTTTCTAAGTTCTAAAACAAGTGCATGCTCCAGTATTAAAAAGTCCCTCCTGTAGTATAGCAAAATGCCCCCTACAGTATAAAAAAGTGTCAGGTGAGTTTTCGTAAGTTTCAGTTATTTGCAAAAATGTCACCACGTCATTTAAAACGTTCTGTTTATTTACAAAAATGTCATTCCGCATATAGAAAATACATTTTACACTAAGACGCGTGTAAAACACGTTTTTCCTAAGATTTTCTGTTGAACAAATACTCTTTTCATCTTAAATCAAAGTACCCATTTGTTTTTAAGAATGAACATTAAAGAAAAATGTTGAAAAAGTAGGTGTTGTGAGTTGAAAAAAAAATGTTATAGAGAATAATAAATGATATAGAAAGTAGATATATATTTATCTTTTTGGGTAACTGATACTTTCCGATTTCCAATAAAACACTAAAATGGAAAATGGGGACAGTAGGAGTACTACTTTGACAAACTTATTTTGATAGTAACTCAAACTCAAATTCAAAACAAAATTCTACGTAAGTATATCTTATCGTAAAGTAGCAAATATACTTAGGGTTAATCTCAGTTTACTACCCCAATATTTACTCGTTGCATCACTTGGGGGCCTATTGTTTTCTTTTTCTCATTTTAGAGCCTAGGCTTTCATTTTCGTATCAATTTGAGGTCTAGACAAATTTTTCGTTAAATTTTGGACGGGAATTAAGCATGTGTCAACCAACAATTATTTTCTCTTGGATTTTTTTAGACTTTTTGCTCTATACATTACCATCAGATATAGATCTCTTTGAACTCATTTCTTCCCAAATACCTTGATTCAAGGCATACTCGATTGAGACTAAAAGTAAACGATAAAATTTCTCTTGCATGCAGTATAATGTATTTTGTTAGTACCTCACTATATTTAACTCACAATTAATAATAGTAAATATGTTTTGATAAATAAATAATCAATCCATTTGATTATATAATGTATACAAAAGACCTGGACACACGCAACCCAAGACAAAACCCAACAGCTAAGCTTCCCTGTTTCCACTCAAGCCAACAGTCAAGTCATTACATGGTCTACCTATCATCTATACATCCAATAAACTGAAGAACTACCTATTACAGACTCCCTCTACCTCAAATGAATTATCAAGATGATAAATACAAATAAGCTTCAACAGCTAAAGACCTACAAGCCCAACAGCTAAGCTCCCCTGTCTCAACAGCTAAGACTGATCTTCTTCAACAGCTATCTCCACGTCATCAGATCCTTGAAGAATGATTATTCCAATATTACCTGTCATTGGAATAACTCATATTGAAGCTTGTTCAAGTGTGAATACACCTTCTCTATCCCTAAACATCATTGATGTAAGTTTCTTCTTGATAGTGCTGAAACTTCCACTGGAACTTCCGTTGTCGATGGTAGACGTGACAGTAGAGAGTAAGGAACAAATGGGTTGTTGGGATATGGATCTAATTCAGAAATGTGTTGTTGGAGCTTGAGTGATTTTCTCATGTATTGATTGTTTTTGTCATCAGAAACGGATATAGTTAAATATAGGGAATCAAAAATACAGGGAAGGGCTAAAATTACCCAAATACCCCTTTATATACTTATTTTGGGCATTTTGATTTCAAATCGTTTGTTTCAAACTCTCTGTAACCTACACCGCGAAACCGACGACGCCGCACACCAGACCGCACCACCACCGACGCCGACGCGAGACCCACGACCACCACCACACGACGATGGAGAGAGTGAAAGTTCCCAAGAACGTTCCCAAGGCCGCCGTCGGTGCTTCCGCCGCTTCCATCACCGCCGCCGGATCTTCATCTAGGACCGTTCCGGTAAAAATGGTAATGTAAATTAAAATGTTATATTAACCTAATTTTACACTCATCAAATTCCCAATGTATAATTTTTTGTTTGATTATATCAAATCGATTGTATGAACTGAGTGTTTAATGTCATTCTTGTCTGAACTCAATCGATAATTTTTTCGTGTTGTCTAACACGAGGGGCATCTCGTGTTGTCTAACACGAGGGTCATCTCGTGTTGTACCACACGAGACACGTCTCGTGTTGGCTAACACGATATGAGTCTCGTGTTGGACAACACGAGATGCGTCTCGTGTGGGACAACACGAGATGACCCTCGTGTTAGACAACACGATATGTCGTGTTTGGCAACACGAGATGCGTCTCGTGTTGTTCAACACGAGACGTGTATAGTCTTGTTCATATTTGCCAGATGCTAATTTATTGTCTGTTATTTGATTTTTTTTGTAGCCACGTGAACGTATGACCGCGTCCAACATAAAGAGGAAGGCTGAAACGTATATAGAGAGAAAAGAAAGGTGGACCAAGAGAAGGGAGGAGGAGGCGGTAGCGTCTGATGATGTTCAGGAGGAGGAGGAGGGTGTTAGTGAGGGGGATAGTGAGGAGGAGGAGGAGGGGGTAGTGAGGGGGATACTGAGGAGGAGGAGGAGGGGCAGGAGGGGGAGGGGCAGGAGGGGGAGGGACAGGGTGAGGATGAGGAGAAGGATGAGGAGGAGGGTGAGGAGGAGGAGGAGGAGGTTGTTAGACGACCATTGAGGCATGGGAGGAGACAGGGTGGGAATGTGGCTAGAGGGCAGGGACAGAGGAGGAGGGATGCGGGTGAGGAGGAGCCACCATCATGGTAGATTCAGGGTAACCCAGGTGGCGGCCCAGAGGATGTTACTCTTATATACGGGTTTGGTGATCACAGAGCCCGGGAGATTTGGAGGGAGGCCACTAGTGAGTCAGTGGTGACTTTCCATACGAGACTGCAGCATCTGCACAAGTAAGATAATCATTAATGTGAAACTATTAAAATATTGAAGTTATTTTGCACACACTCTAAAAATTCCATTAATTATCATCCCATGCTTTTCTCGAACTCGAGTATTGATTATATTTTTTGTTTGTAATAAACAGGTTCAAGCGTGGTGATCTGGAGGATACTGATAGAGCTTGGCTGACCCACGTTGATGCATCGGGCCTCCAGCAGCTGCACGATGCCACCATTCAGAGGCCTAACTTCGCGTTGATGACGGCATTTTTGGAACGGTGGTCTCATGAGACTAACTCGTTCCACATGCCTTGGGGGGAGATGACCATTACGTTACATGACGTCTCTCATATCCTGGGTATGTTGTTATATATAGATTTCAAGACTATATGAACTATCTACATTCATCTCATGTACTAAAATGCGTTATTTCATCTTCAATTTACAGGTATAAGCTGTGTAGGTGCATATGTTCGGTATCCGGACCCAGTGCCTGACGTATCCGGCATCAGTAGACACCTTAATTTGAACGGCACTGGGTACTTATTAAAGGATGTCCGGCGTATCTTTTCTACCCGTATAGGTGATATGACAGATTTCCAGCGTGCTTCTGCATATATCCTGCACCTCTTGGGTTCCACGATATTCGTGGACAAGAGTCAGGATAAGGTGCCCGCAGCATACCTTCCCCTATGCATGGATCTTGCGAGACTCCCCACTCTCTCTTGGGGATCAGCTACGTTGGCATATTTATACAGAGAGTTGGGGAAGGCGTCCAGATCCGGATGCAAACAGATGGGTGGTTGTGCGACATTGCTAGAGGTACATCTTACTCTATTCACTTTCAAAGTTACTTTGTCGACTCCCCCCATGTAATTACATGTTGCATTTGATTAGTATTTAATACTTTTTTACATACATCTCAGGGTTGGATATACGAGTATTTTCCAGATTTCCGGCGAGTTTCTGACCCTCACAGGCAGCAGGGGCAGGCGAGAGCCCGTAGATGGTCTCGTACTGATACAGCTGGGAGGGCATTAGACCATCTAGTGCAGTATCGCCGCACTCTTGACAGGATGCATGTTGAGAGGGTGAGTTATTCATATTAAAACGGTTTCAAATTGTTACACTCCCTCCGTTATTATGTACACTTTACCTAACAAAGTCTACTCACAGGTTCTTTGGACTCCTTATGGTACCGGAGCGGACGCGATACTGCCGGTTTCATACTTCACAGGGGTTCTACGATTTTGTGACATCACTGAGGCGTACATGCCTGAGCGTGTTAGTAGGCAGTTCGGGCACCAGCAGAGGATCCCTAGACAACCCTGCCTGGTTCCCACGATATGCATTTTGGCAAAGGGTCAAAAGGGGTACCAGAAGGACCATGGTGACCACGATTATGTTTGGGACGCGTGGGTGGAGCATGGCATGGAGGAGTTCAGGCCCGTTCGCCGCTGGGGGCCACTAGTGACCACATCTTCTCTCGTGACTGATGATTATATGGAGTGGTTTGTGGCTAGGAGTCATGTTCGGATATCTAATCCGATACACGATCCCCCCGTTGACATTCCACCTCCCCCACCGCCCCCACTTGATGTTCCACCGCAGCCTGGGGTTCCAGAGGCACGAGCTATCATACTTCCATATTTGACGGATGCCAGGGTCCCCGAGGACGTCAGAGCTGGTCTTACACGGGCCCACGAGATTTTAGGAGGTTTTATTTAGGAGAGTTACTGATTATGGAGTTTTGTATTACTGATTATGGATTTTTGTATTACTTGGATTTATTTGGATTATGTATTACTGATTAGTTGGATTTATTTGGATTAAAACCCTAAAAAATGTTACAAATTTGTAACTCAATTTCCATTTGGATTTTGAGTGATGTCATACTAATGAACAACACTTTAAATGTCATATAGAATGTAGAAAAAAAATAAAAAAAAAAAAAAAAAAAAAAACTAGGTATCTGTATACCATTTTCACAACATCGGGTCATATTTCCTAAAACCCTAAAAAATGGCACAAATGGCACAAATTTCTAACTCAATTTCCATTTGGAATTTGAGGAAAGTCATACTAATGAACAACACTTTAAATGTCATTTAGAATGTAGAAAAAAATTAAAAAATAAATAAATAGGTATCCGTATACCATTTTCACAACATCGGGACATAATACTTAAAACCTTGAAAAATGGCACAAATTTCTAACTCGATTTCCATTTGGAATTTGAGGAAAGTCATACTAATGAAAAACACTTTAAATGTCATTTAGAATGTAGAAAAAAATTTAAAAAATAAATAAATAGGTACCCGTATACCATTTTCACAATATCTGGTTTAGGGTTTAGGGTCTAGACATCCCGTGTCTACATACACGAGATGTTTCGTATTGTCACGTGTAAATACACACGACATGGTTCCTTCTATCTCGTGTTACACTACACGAGACGTTTAAATTACGTTTAAACCCTTCAAACGACGACCTGCATTATATTTAACGTTAAAACCCTACTGAAACACACCCATTCTGAACAGAAACCCCCATTATTATTCAAACAATCAATCTCTAAGTTCATAGCATGGATTCCTCACAAATATCTCCCCAACATTCTCCAAGTTCCAATGATCATAGCATGAATTCCTCACAAAATCCCTCAACAAGTTCTTATGAGCGTATTGACCTTGATATGATAGAATTTGTTCATGATGAAGAAGAAGGAATCTCACCAAATTCTCCTCCACATCAACATTCTCCAAGTTTCAATGATCCAAGCTTCTATGAAGTAAGTTATTAATGTTTTTTTTTTGTTTTGTATTGTGATCAAAATCAAAATTCAAATCTCATCTTGAATTAAAAATCCAATCTTGAACTAAAAAACCCATCTTGAATTAAAAATCCAATCTTGACCTACACATGAGGTTTAGTTATACAATCTTCAAATACACATGAGAATATTGGATATTTAGAACTGATGGTGACATACATCCCGTGTAAGACCACACGAGATGTATGTCGTGTAGGTTTACACGAAATATAAACTTCACGTACTGAAACTGAAGGTTCTGTGATTTGCAGGGTCCGTTTCCGGATATCAGTGATGAATTCACGACATCAGAATTATTTCCAGATAGGGATGCACTTCTTGCACATGTACGAGAAATCGCGAGGCGTCGAAATATTCACCTTATTATAGACTACTCGAAGAGGAGAAGTGGAAATAAACTAGCTTATGCGATGATAATATGTCATTTTGGTGGACATCACAGGCCCGGAAGATCAAAGAACATTAGGAAGAGTAGTAGCAAGAAGAAAGAGTGCACTTTTAAAATACATGCCAAAGAAAGGAGGGAGGATGGGTTATGGGGATATGTTGTAAGGAACGGTGTACATAATCATTGCTTTCCTTTGTATCCGGAAGGTTTTCCTCTCGGGAAATTGACACGTGGAGAATATGACGCTGTGTGTAGCGCAAGTGAATGTTCATTGCGTCCAAATGACATAGTATCAATGTTAAAGATGAACGATAAGAAGAACGTGAGCACTCCGATGCACGTCCGCAATGCCATCACAAAATATAGAGAAGAAGAATGGAAAGGGAGGACCCCGCTACAACAATTCCTTAAGTCACTCGACGATCATGAATATATATACTACGCGAGGGAAGACGCTGAGAGTGGCATGGTCAGCGACATATTATTCTCTCACCCAGTATCAATAAAGTTGCTAAACTGTTTTCCATATGTTGTACAAGGTGACTGCACTTACAACACCAACTGCTATGGACTGTACTTCTTGCAGTTTGTAGGATTTACTTCCACCGGGCATAATTTCACAATAGCTTGTGCGTTCCTCAAGTATCAGAGTGCGGATGATTACATATGGGCATTGGATAATTTGCACAGTCTGTTTACACCTCCCCGGTTGCCAACAGTTTTTGTCACTGATCTTGAATTGGGTTTCATCAGCGCTCTCCGTGCAGTTTTTCCCGACACCGCACACTTCTTGTGTCGGAGGCATATCGAAGTCAATGTGAGAAAGCATGTCTTGAGTCATACAGGTAGCGAGGATTTGGCAGAATCATTCATGAGGGGTTTCAATTATGCAATCTCAGCCGCTACATCCGACGAATGGGAAGAACGTTGGCAAGGGCTTTGTGACCGTTTCAGATCTTATCCTCTATTATTGGATTACCTCCACGATACATGGATTACTCCATACTCTCAGAATATTCTGTCTATGCACACGGATGTGTTACCACACTTTGGGACCCATACCACAAACAGGACTGAGGGTGAGCATAACAGGTTGAAGAAGGCATTGGGGAGTGCTTCTTCTACTTTTGACACGATCTTCAAAAGGCTCATAAGATCTTGGATATCCAACTAAAAAATATCAAACAGAGTATGAATAGATCAAAGACCAGAACTCCAATTGATTTGATGACTGGTAATCTGTATCAGAACATATTGACTAAAGTGTCAACGGTAGCCTTGCGCAATATCAGAAAAGAGCGGTCTCGTATTCAAAAAATCATTAGAAACCAGCGGGGTCGTAATGGGGGTAATGTCATCACTGAGGCTGCCTGCGGGTGTTACTACAGGAGAACACATGAACTTCCATGTAGTCACGAGATTGCACGGATAGAGGACTGTGGGGGACGGATTGAGCTTTCCTCAATTCATGATTTTTGGAAGAAGTTGGACATTGAAGTAGACAACCCTCCATGTGAGCCTTCGATAGATAAAGACAATTTTCAAGCTATGTTGAATAAAGTTGAGCAAGCACCTGAACCGGTAAGGAGGAAGTTATTCAAAACGATGGAAGAAGGGCTTAATCACCATACGAGAGATGCTTACGAGCCAGATCATATTTCAAAGGCGAATAAACCCCGGACCGGAAGTTCTAGAGAACCGTCAGATTGGGAGCATACTAACAAATTTTTTCGAGTCCCCGCGACACCATCCTCGACTAGCAACGGGTATAGATCTTCATTCATTTGTGGCTCACACTGTTGATTATGTTTTTGATATGAGTTTGTTAATATTGTTGTTGATTATGTGGTTTAAGTTATGTGTCTGCTCTCTATAACCCAGTACAGATTTCATATCGTGTGAAAATACACGATTTGTTGGCTATAATCACGTGTAGTGTTACACGTTATAATCTCGTTTATACACACACGAGATTCATCTCGTGTAACAATATACGAGATGGTAACCCAGTACAAATTTGATTTTTCTGTTGATAGTATGAATGCTTCTCACTCTTTTCTTTGCCCTATTTCAGGTCTAGATCTGCATTCATGGCATCAACCCAAGCTAGTTCTGAGTCCACGCACAAACGGAAATCAGCTTCAGAACCCACAACATCTACCCCTCCTTGTACTCCTACGTCTCATCCACCACCTTCCGGTCGTGGGAGAGGACGGGGTCGAGGGCGAGGTCGAGGACAAGGACGGGATCAGGGTCAGGGTCGTGGACAGGGAAATGGACAGCCCAATCACACTAGTATATACAGCTCTCCGTATATGACGTCTTTTCTGCCTTTCATTATCCCATTTATTGGAGGCATCACAGATGTGGGATCTGATGGACATTGTGGCTATAGAGCCGTAGCATCACAGATATACGGAGATGAGGAGATGTGGGCTCGAGTGCGCACAGAATGTTACAATGAGGTGCATGCTCGCCGAGACCTTTATCAAAGAGTTCTATTTTGGATAGATATAAAAGAACTCTTACGTAGGATTGCTATTTATGTCCGGCCAACGCCGGACAATACTTATTGGATGGACCTCCCCGATCTTGGGCACATCATTGCCACGAGGTATAATGTGGCGTTCATTTCGTACTCGGCTAGCGGTGGCAACTTATGCCTTCCAGTGACTGTACCAGCAGGAGTAGGACCACCGATAAACACAGTTGTGTTGGGACAAGTGACAAACCATTTTATATTGGTATGATACTTTAATTCGTTATATTTAACAATATTACTTAAATTCGTTATACTTAACTGTCTCATCTATATTAGTTATATTTAATTGTCTTACTTAAATTCGTTGTATTTAACTGTTATTACTTTTGCAGCTGCACATGTCAGGCAATGATTACCCAATACCACCACCACCGAACACTTGGAGGGAAAACTGTGATCCAAGCGCAAGTCAACTGATCGTCC
The DNA here is from genome assembly GCA_026119855.1 of Campanula takesimana. Taxonomy (NCBI): domain Eukaryota; kingdom Viridiplantae; phylum Streptophyta; class Magnoliopsida; order Asterales; family Campanulaceae; genus Campanula; species Campanula takesimana. The sequence goes on from JAOWBW010001406.1 coordinate 34,321, forward strand.
GATACCGAGATAGGATAGCAACATTCAATGAACTGTATGATCAGGATACCGATGCAAGAAGAGAAAGATTACGTAGGGTATAGTATACGTGTAATGGATTTTGAATTGTCACGTTTGTATGAATTATCAAATTTGGCGATAGTATATGTGTAATGGTCTATTGGTCCCTCCCACTGCTTTGTGGAGATGTGCTATCATTTTAACAATCAAATTTCATTTCTACTTCTGTTTCTTGTTGCTTTTTCTGTTGCTGTTGTGAAAATCAGGTTCAGACACTATGTCGTGTACCTGTACACGAGATGGCTTTTACAATCTCGTGTAACTGTACACGAGATGTCTCGTGTGCAAAAACGATTCATCACGTGTAAAGTTACACGAGACTGTAAAAGCCATCTCGTGTATACGTACACGAGACGGGCAAGGGCATATTTGGAATATTTCGTTCCCTGTATATAAGATTCCCTGTATTTAGTATTTACCTCAGAAACTGTGAAGTTCTCTCCAACCATTACTGAATTAATCACAAGACTAAAAGAAAAGACCAAAACCACCCAAAAGGATTAGGGTCGGATGATACATGTCAATTTTCCGTCCCAATTCTAACAGAATTCTTACTTAGGCCCCAAATTGATACAAAAATGAATGTCTAGGCCTTAAAGAGAGAAAATTAGAACTATAGGCTCCCAAATGATACATCATGTATACCTTAGGGTAGTAAAGTGAGATTAACCCATATACTTATTGTTTTAAATTAAAATTATGCATTATGGTATCATGATATTTTGGACAATATTGAATGGGAGACATAAATGATTGATTGTGGATTTAGGATCCAAAATTTTCTTTTTTCTGGTTTTTATTGGGCCTCTTGGATTACTACTCCGAGCATTGTTCAATGGATTGATTAACCCACAGAGGTAGGATCGGCCCGGTTATACTTCTGTCTACCCTAGCCGAGTAATGTCTCCCCCCCTATATATACAACATTTTCTGTCTATATCACTCACTCTGCCACTGTCCCTCTTTCTAAGATTCCTGTCCATTTCACAATCTGCCGTCTCTGCTCTCTTTTCCGTAAGATGTGTGTGTATTTAGTGTTATAAAACTTTTATTGATCTGAATTTGTATTTTCAATATTGGGTCAGACCTAACAATAATTTTGAGAATTTTAATATGTTGATGGATTGCAGATGGATGAGCACTCACCTGGCGTTCAAGCCGTGAAATTCAAACGATCAGGTATAGCTTGATCTTGATCTTGATCCAATCTTGCGATTTCCTTGCATACCCATGTTTCAGATTTCGGCTATTTTTAATGAATGTTTTCAAGCTTTCTTGTATCATTTTAGATAGTTTATTAAGCTTTGGTGTTTTATTAGTTTCCTCACTCATTATAACCAGCTAAATTATTGATCTATTGTTTCCCAGTATGATGGTCAATCTTTTAGCCAGTATACCACGTCAATATATATATATATATATATATATATATACTTTTGCCGAGTGTGTGTTATGAGAACATTGTTTTTCGACTCGATTTGCCAAGCCATCCGGAGATGATATAATACGAAAAGGTTTTACAGCTCCCTCCGTCAAAAGAAGTCTCAATTTCCTTTTTGGTTTGTCTCAAAGTACATATTATACCATTTTAAGCAACAATTATAACACAATATCATGTAGGTTGCAAACAAGTAAAGAATCATTCATGAAACTTATACCATAGCGAATTTTTGGAATGGAATGAGTATAAATAAACTTACTAGTTGGTTATAAGATTTTATTAATTCACTAGCACTGATCTTGATTCTTTTCTTAAATGAATACTGTAATATTATGCATCTTTGTCTTTTTTAATGTGGATTGTGAGTGGACTCAAATTCTTTGATCAACAAGTATGGCAGTTATTCTAAGAGTCCCGATCTTTAATTTTATCAATTGATATCAAAATCCAATTTCAGCAGATATATCATGGATTTTTCTTGGATTTGTAGTCACTCTTTAATATCCTTGCTAGATATATCATGCAGAATATAATTTTTATTGGCTGCATTTCAACCATGCTCATTGCTTGGGATTTCATACTGTTGTTCTAAAACTTTCTTTCACTTATTGGAAAAATTTTGATTTTAAACACGTCGTCGTGTTATTTTCGGTCAATTACCATGTAAATTAGTGTAGAATTGGTGCAATTATCAAGCATTCAAATAAGTCAATTTTGTGTTCAACCAAGCTCATTGCTTGGGATTTCATAGTGGTGTTGCTGTTTTACCAGTTTTGTACCCTGCGATATCCATGCTACCTATTTTTGCTTTGCTTAACCTAAGACTATCAGCTATGTTAAATTTTTCTTTGCTGTTTTACTTATTTACTTTTACAGCTTTAATAGGTATGCTGGATCGAAACAGCAAACTTCCTATTGTGACTCAGATCACCGACCAACACACAATGGCTTTACAACTTAGCGGTTTGACTTGTGCGGTGTTGACTTCTGCTATACGATCTAAGGCATTCCTCCTTTTCCTCAAACTTTTCTTTTTTTACTTACCATTTGGATCATGTTTCATGGCATATCATTGGCATTTAGCCAGAAGCTGCTTGTCAACTTGTTTTTCTTTTAACTCGAGCTCTTTCTAATCCTTGCTTTCCTGAAATAATAGTATCTTCAACACTGAGATTTTGTTTGTTTACATCATTCCTAACCAAGACTTTCCTAATTATTTATTTAAAATGGTCCAATAGACCTAGTTATAATATAACAATAATAGTTGTCTACGACTCCTCGAGACTGTATATTATCTCATTTCCACTTCCTTAATATTGTAAACAGTGGATAGTTCACTTGATCTTACTTTCAGTCGAAGAAAGCTTAACATTGTGGCACCTTAGACAAGTGTTGCACGGTAGCAGAGTTTATATAGCTGAATTATAAACATGCATTTGGTTTGTAAGAAGAATTTGAGCAACAATATTGTGTTCATTATTTACTTCACTTTTTGGCACGTGGTTTAAATTTTTTTTTTTTTTGTGTGTGTTTATAAGTTTGTTAACTTTGGTAATTTGATGTATCAATAGAGTGAAAAATGTAGGCTGGATGTGGTTAGTAGGCTTGTTAGAAGTATTTATATGTCAATATTGTGTTGTCAATTGACTTCTCTTTGGCTATCTGCTTTATCTAAATTTTGTTTTAGTTTAGTTAACTTGGAAATTTGTTGCGATTTGTTACTCCCTCTTTCCCTAAATAAGTGTCCATTTTCAAGAATTCTTGACCCAAAAGAATGTCCTTTTTTTTTTTTGGGAAAAACTCTGACCCTAAATGTTTTTTACTTCCATTTTTTTAGTGGTATCCTTATTCTCACAAAACTAAATGTTCGGAGAGCGGATTACAACAATACTCCCTCCGTACCACCTCACCTGAGACGTAAGAGGTGGGCACAATAACCAAGGAAAAATGATAAAATAAGGAAAATGTGTGGTAGGAAATAAAGAGAGAGAATGATTGGGGTAATTGTTAGTGTTGGTTGAATAAATTGAGTGGTGTAAAATGAAGAGAGAGAATGAGTGGTGGGGTAGATTCAATATAAAATTATTAAAAGTTGGCTATTTTGGGGAGGTCTCAAGTGAGCTGGGACGGACCAAAATGGAAACAAGTCTCAAGTGAGCTGGGATGGAGGGAGTGTATATGAATTTTGTCACTAAATCGTATTAAAGGTAGGCATTTTTTGAATGTCCCTTAAAATGAGATTCGGACATTCATTTAGGGATGGACAGGGATGGACGGAGTACTGCTTATTGCTAAAGATGGTATTTTGCCAATTCTTTGTCCAATAAACTATATTCTAAATGTTATAACTAAATATATGTGTTGCATTGCATTTTAATGACGGCATTTCCACTTTATTAATTAGAAAACATGCTTAAATGCCTCAATATTTTTTACTTTTTTGCATCCCAGTATCAAGACTAACATCATAGAATTTTAGATTAACAAAATTTTCACCAATAAACTTGTTTGACACCCATCTTACAAACCATCCCCCAACATAGAGAAAAAGGACAAGCATATGGCTCGTTATGGAGAGCTTTCTACTTTAGACATCGGAGGATATCAAGTCTTCTTTCTTGGATCGTTCTATCATGAACTCCCTTCTTCAACTTCTTTTGTCCTCGACGCGAGTAACCCAACAGTTTTGCCAACCACTTCGACTTCATCGAGCTCCACTTCTGTCGTTATCTTCACCGCCGGTGAACTCCATGTCTCTCTAATTAGGAAACGACTTTCCTTGTGTACAATATAATTGGAATCCTATTTCTTGTGTACAAAGTAATCCTATTCTAATTAGGAAACGACTTTCCTAATTCTTGAACAATTAATTGTACTAATAAGAAACATAATTAAACCAATAAACATTAATCTATGTACCAAAAGGATTTCTTTTCCTTGCCCAATTCAAATCCCAAAAATTACTCGACTTGTCGCGGACATATCCTTAACCAATAGGCATTGATTCAAAGACATATTCTCAACAGGGAGAGTATTAGCGGAGGATCCGGTGGCTTCACGCCACCTATGGCAGCCACCCTTCCTTAAGAGAAAAAAGTTTAGTACTCCCTCCGTCCCAAAATGATCTTCTCATTTGGCATATCCTTAAAAAGTTTGAATAGTCAAATGTGAAGATCATTTTGGGGCGGAGGGAGTATATGTGTGTGACGGCTAGGGTCTTTTTTAGTCTTAATCAAATATACTATCTAATCTACAAGATTCGATTCTCATTTTTTCAAAAATTTAATATCCATCTTTCAATAGATTCAAACTCACCACACAAACATATTTTTGAGTTCGCCAATCATCTGTTCTTAATTTTCATATCCATTTTAATAGCAATCGCTTGAACAACTCATTCATTCATTGAACAAATACTCTTTCCATCTCAAATCAAAGTAACCATTTGCTTTTAAGAACGAAATTAAAGAAAAATGTTGAAAAAATAGGTGTTGTGAGTGTGAAAAAAAAGTGTTGTAGAGAATAATAAAGTGGATAGTTATTGTCAGTGTGAAGGATATAGAAAGTAGAGTATATATTTATCATTTTGGGTAGGGGTGTAACATCCCAAAATTTTAAACAATAAAATATCACATTTATTCAAATATAAAATCCTAAAATAAAACCCGGTATCTCAACGGCTACATCCTAACCATAATTCAAATAATGCGGAAAATAATTGTCTTTCAACCTTAACGGCTAGTACAATCCACTAGCTTAATCAACTAAACTTTTATGAAATACTTCAATCTTCTTAAATGCACCGCCATCCTTGCGACAAATCCTTCACCTACTCATTACCTGGGAGGGGAAAATAAATGAAAGGGGTGAGCGAACAATGCTCAGTAAGTTCATACGGGATCTCTTCGGGTACTAGGAAGAGATGACCGAAAGAACGGAGCCAAACAGTTACTTTCAATGAAAGGCTAATCATCAATAAATCTAACTGTAATACTTTCAAAATACAGTCACGAATACTTAAAAAGAAATTGTGGCGCTATCACAAGATCAAGAAACAATCAAGGATTCATCTTCAAGAAATCCGTCAATTCCCAAGTCACTTTTCTTACACCTTTTCAGGTGTTCTTAACATAAAAAAACCTTACACCTTTTCAGGGTGCTTCCTTACGTCATACATGATATATCATGATAATCAACACTACTTTTCAGGTAATAATAAAGCCCGAGTCATTTTCAACCAGACAAGGTTAAGTTCAATCATGTCCTTTTCAATCGGACCATTTAAAGTTCAATTATGTCCTCTTCAATTGGACCATTTAACTACATCCGTTTCATTTAGACATAGTTATTTACATACGAGGTGTCCCATGGTACAAGAACACATTAAGCAAATTTCAAAACTTAGATACACCCTGAACAAGATACACATCAAGGGCAAGATTCATCAACATTATTTTGATAGTACTCAAACTCAAACTCAACACAAAATACTATGTACTCCCTCCGTCCCATAACTATGTGCACAAATTGCCATTTTGGGTTTCCCATTGATAAGTCACGTTTTCCTAAAATGACAGAATTTTTACAATTCATCCCACTCATTCTCTCTCTTTCTTTACTTTTCATGTTTTACACTCACAACACAAATCAACATACTATTCCCTACCTCACTTTTTCTCTACTACTTTACTTTTCACACTCACAACAACTACCAACTACTATTCATCTCTTAATTCTTGTGCAAAACCTATTTTGTGCATATAGTCATGGGACGGAAGACGTATATCTTATCGTAAAGTAGCAAATATACTTATTGTTGAGAAAATTTTGAGGGAAACTAATTTCTCCCTAAGTTATGAAAAGTCTTGTTTTTATATGGGTTAAAGTTTAGGTTTTAGGGTTTAAGACTTTAAGGTTTAGGCCTTAGGCTTAGGGTTAAAGGGTTAAAAAGTGGACTTTTTATAACATATGGAGGAACTAGTTTCCCCCAAAACCAACTCTTTATTGTTTTAGATTAAAATTATGCATTATGGTATCATGATTTTTTTGACAATATTGAATGGGAGAAATAAATGATTGATTGTGGATTTAGGATTTTCCCATTCTAACACAATCACTGCTAATTTTTCATGCATCCAAAATTTCCTTTTTTCTGGTTTTTATTGGGCCTCTTGAATTACTACTCCGAGCATTGTTCAATGGATTGATTAACCCACAGAGGTAGGATCGGCCCGGTTATACTTCTGTCTACCCTAGCCGAGTAATGTCTCACCCTATATATACAACATTTTCTGTCTCTATCACTCACTCTGCCACTGTCCCTCATTCTAAGATTCCTGTCCATTTCACAATCTGCCGTCTCTGCTCTGTTTTCCGTAAGATGTGTGTGTATTTAGTGTTATAATTTTTTTATTGATCTGAATTTGTATTTTCAATATTGGGTTAGACCTAACAATAATTTTGAGAATTTTAATATGTTGATGGATTGCAGATGGATGAGCACTCTCCCGGCGTTCAAGCCGTGAAATTCAAACGATCAGGTATAGCTTGATCTTGATCTTGATCCAATCTTGGGTCTGCTCCTTTTATTAGGGTTTCACTGATTATTTCCTTTTTTTTTATAGTTTATGAAGTTTATTGGATAATTTTGATTTCCATATATACCAGCTAAATGAATATTGACAGAGCTTTCTTTGATTATTTTCTACAGTTTATTAAGATTTGATGTTCTATCAGTTACCTCAGTGGTGATAATACGCTCATTTTTGTATCTATAGATACCAATGTTTTGAACTTTATTTGATAGCTTGCGATTTCCTTGCATACCCATGTTTCAGATTTCGACTATTTTTAATGAATGTTTTCAAGCTTTCTTGTATCATTTTAGATAGTTTATTAAGCTTAGGTGTTTTATTTGTTTCCTCACTCATTATAACCATCTAAATTATTGATCTATTGTTTTCCCAGTATGATGGTCAATCATTTAGCCAGTATACCACGTCAATATATATATATATATACTTTTGCCGAGTGTGTGTTATGAGGACTCAGTTTTTCGACTCGATTTGCCAAGCCATCCGGAGATGATATAATATACGAAAAGGTTTTACAGCTCCCTCCGTCAAAAGAAGTCGCAATTTCCTTTTTGGTTTGTCTCAAAGTACATATTATGCCATTTTAAGCAACAATTATAACACAATATCATGTAGGTTGCAGACAAGTAAAGCATCATTCATGAAACTTATACCAAAGCGAATTTTTGGGATGGAGTGAGTATAAATAAACTTACTAGTTGGTTATAAGATTTTATTAATTCACTAGCACTGATCTTGATTCTTTTCTTAAATGAATACTGTAATACTATGCATCTTTGTCTTGTTTAATGTTGGCTTGTGAGTGGACTCAAATTCTTTGATCTACAAGTATGGCAGTTATTCTAAGAGTCCCGATCTTTAATTTTGTTAATTGATATCAAAATCAAATTTCAGCAGATATATCATGGATTTTGCTTGGATTTGTAGTCACTCTTTAATATCCTTGCTAGATATATCATGCAAAATATAATTTTTATTGGCTGCATTTCAACCATGCTCATTGCTTGGGATTTCATACTGTTTTTCTAAAACTTTCTTTCACTTATTTGAAATTTTTTGATTCTAAACACGTCGTCGTGTTATTTTCGGTCAATTACCATGTAAATTAGTGTAGAATTGGTGCAATTATCAAGCATTCAAATAAGTCAATTTTTTGTTCAACCAAGCTCATTGCTTGGGATTTCATAGTGGTGTTGCTGTTTTACCAGTTTTGTACCCTGCGATATCCATGCTACCTATTTTTGCTTTGCTTAACCTAAGACTATCAGCTATGTTAAATTTTTCTTTGCTGTTTTACTTATTTACTTTTACGGCTTTAATAGGTATGCTGGATTCAAACAGCAAACTTCCTATTGTGACTCAGATCACCGACCAACACACAATGGCTTTACAACTTAGCGGTTTGACTTGTGCGGTGTTGACTTCTGCTATACGATCTAAGGCATTCCTCCTTTTCCTCAAACTTTTCTTTCTTTACTTACCATTTGGATCATGTTTCATGGCATATCATTGGCATTTAGCCAGAAGCTGCTTTTCAACTTGTTTTTCTTTTAACTCAAGCTCTTTCTAATCCTTGCTTTCCTGAAATAATAGTATCTTCAACACTGAGATTTTGTTTGTTTACATCATTCCTAACCAAGACTTTCCTAATTATTTATTTAAAATGGTCCAATAGACCTAGTTATAATATAACAAACAATAGTTGTCTACGACTCCTCGAGACTGTATATTATCTCATTACCACTTCCTTAATATTGTAAACAGTGCATAGTTCACTTGATCTTACTTTCAGTCGAAGAAAGCTTAACATTGTGGCACCTTAGACAAGTGTTGCACGGTAGCAGAGTTTATATAGCCAAATTATAAACATACATTTGGTTTGTAAGAAGAATTTGTGCAACAATATTGTGTTCATTATTTACTTCACTTTTTGGCACGTGGTTTAAATATATATATTTTTTTTGTGTGTGTTTATAAGTTTGTTAACTTTGGTAATTTGATGTATCAATAGAGTGAAAATTGTAGGCTGGATGTGGTTAGTAGGCTTGTTAGAAGTATTTATATGTCAATATTGTGTTGTCAATTGACTTCTCTTTGGCTATCTGCTTTATCTAAATTTTGTTTTAGTTTAGTTAACTTGGAAATTTGTTGCGATTTGTTACTCCCTCTTTCCCTAAATAAGTGTCCATTTTCAAGAATTCTTGACCCAAAAGAATGTCCTTTTTTTTTTGGAAAAACTCTGACCCTAAATGTTTTTTACTTCCATTTTTTTTAATGGTATCCTTATTCTCACAAAACTAAATATTTGGAGAGTGGATTACAACAATACTCCCTCCGTCCCACCTCACCTGAGACGTAAGAGGTGGGCACAATAACCAAGGAAAAAGGATAAAATAAGGAAAATGTCTGGTAGGAAATAAAGAGAGAGAATGATTGGGGTAATTGTTAGTGTTGGTTGAATAAATTGATGTTGGAATTTTGGTTTTGTAAAAGAGTAGTTTGACTGACTTTTGACCAAGAATTCCATTATGTTCCATTTTGTGTAAATGGAAATTAATTGCATATTTGTAATCTACGTTTGGAGTAGATTAATGTGGTATATTTATTTTCTCAAAACCAATTCCGGGTGAATGAGAAATTAATGTCCAAAGTATGCAAGTTAAAGTGAGTAAATGAAGAGTTTATGGGATATGAAATGGTTATCCCACATTACTTTATGATTGAAAGTAATGAGAGTATTTAAGTGGATCCATCTAAGGAGGATTCACAAATGGTTCCCTCCTTGGGCCAACCAAGTGGACTATTGGGCCAACCATGCAACTAGTGGCCCAAGTGTGCTAATTTTGGACTAGCTCCAACTTGGCACATGACCCGCGAAGGGCGGAATGGGTTGGTTTGGTTCATAAGCGACTTGGGCTAGGTCCAGGTTGATGGGCTGACTCGGTTTGTCCAAATAGGCGCATGAGTCAGGAAGGATCAGGGCGGATCGGAGCAAGGAGCCGGGTCGGTTCGGAGTGGGTAAGGGCGCGACCCGTAACCATTCGAACGGGCGGGATCCACGATCTGATCCAAGGGCTGAGATCCACCCCGGTGAAATTTGTGCCTATTCCCAAAAGGCACCCCAACTCTTCACAAACTATATAAATCCCCCACCAGGTTTGACATTCCTCACTCCAACACTCAATCATCACACAAATCACTCTCTCTTCACATCTGAGTTAGAGAGGTATTTAACTGAGTTAACAGAATTCAGTCACAGAATTCGATGGAATTCTCACGGCATATGTTAGAAGATAGAATCATCTTGTTGCATAAGTTTTCTTCGAAGACTGGAATTGTCAAACACAGTTATGTTCGCCGAAGTCCTTGATTTGAAGTGCTTCTATCATGGACTGTAAAGTCGTCTCATCTTGAGAGAAGATTGCCACAGAACCGTTAGCACCAGTGCGGGGCAATATCTTCTTGCGGAGATTGTGTCCAACACAATACTTGACTTCATTTATTGCCCGGTTTGATATAATTTCCACATTTCTAGTTTATCCTAATTTCCTGCCTCGTTAAATTTATTTTGGTTCATTTATTATATTTGTCGTTTCGTTAAATTCAAGAAAGCCACTATTTATTGTTACAATTTTCCTAACAATTGAGTGGTGTAAAATGAAGAGAGAGAATGAGTGGTGGGGTAGATTCAATATAAAATTATTAGAAGTTGGCTATTTTGGGGACGTCTCAAGCTCTGATAAACATATCCGCTGCTTCTACATAGGCCTTTGTCTGCTCTCTTCTACAAGCCCATTATCTCTTATCTTTTACAAGGTCTACGTGCTCAACCCTCGACCTTATCAGCGGGTCACACGTGAGGGGGCGTGTTAGACAATATATCCCACATCTAAATAAATAATCAAACATGTACCGGTATATAGACTTGAGGGACTACTCTCTTATCACCAATTTGTTTTAAAGTGGAACCTCCAATATAGTCTACTAACGACCCAGTCTACCCCATGCTAAGAATTTTATTATTAAGTTGTTTTTTATATGAAAGTTAATTCACAGGGGGTCATATGCAATTCTCTAAATTCAAGCATCATCAAAGAACTGCCTATGTCTCTTGTCAAAGAAGTCTACCAAGGATCAAGCCCACGAAGCATGGATTTTTACCCTGTCCATTCAACTTATCTTTTGGGTTGGTCTGTTTTTTCATTACTTATACCACCCTCTGTTTATTCATTATTTTTTTACTTTCAAGTCTTATTGTCAATCATTGATCTTTGTAGTTGGAACAGATGTTGGGGAAGTATCTTTATGGAATCTTGTCTCTAGAAACGGGATAAACGGGATGTCAAATCTTTTGCCTGCAGAGAATTTTTGGTGAGTTGGTTTAATTTTTATTAGTTTTAGTTTTAGTTTGAATTAGGCCATGTATCTCAAATTAACTAGACCTCATTGAACTAAACTCATCTAACGCGGAGTTCTGATGGTGTGTACTTTGGTAAGCATATATGTTCATCTGCAATTCTCTAAATTCAAGCATCATCAAAGAAATGCCCATGTCTCTTGTCAAAGAAGTCTATCAAGGATCAAGCCCACGAAGCATGGATTTTCACCCTGTCCGTTCAACTTATCTTTTAGGTTCATCTGTTTTTTCATTACTTATACCACCCTCCGTTGATTCATTACTATTTTTATTTTTTACTTTAAGTCTTACTGTCAATCATTGATCTTTGTAATTGGAACAGATGTTGGGGAAATATCTTTGTGGAATCTTAATTGTCTCAAGAAACGGGATAAACGGGATGTCAAATCTTTTGCCTGCAGAGAATTTTTGGTGAGTTGGTTTAATTTTTATTAGTTTTAGTTTTAGTTTGAATTAAGCCATGTATCTCAAATTAACTAGACCTCAATGAACTAAACTCATCTAACGCCGAGTTCTGATGGTGTGTACTTTGGTAAGCATATATGTTCATATGGTTTATTACGCAAAATCTATTAGTTAGTTGCTATTCATCTTCTAGTATAGGATATACTCATATACACACACTATCTCTCTCTATATATGTGTGTATATATACTCGTGCAAATATTCAGTTTGTTGTTTTCCTTCATTTAAACAGGAGTAGCATTTTCCAAGTATGTAGTTTATCTCTATTACTACCATGGTGGAAATGAAGCTGAATGACGGCTTGTCAAGTCTGAAGCTACTTGACTTAAAAGAGGATGCCATATAAGAAGAGAGAGTTGGTTAGTTCAGGGGAACGGCTCTTCATGGTGGATCATCCTTCATACGGACTAACCAGAAATGTAAGAAAGCATGAGTTTGACTTTGAGAAAATGAAATGGGTGTTAAAATAGAAGAGTTAAAGTCCTCTGCTGTTGTAAGCACTACTAACTGGCTAGGGCGCGGGTGGACTCAATTCGATAGCACTTATGTTGTTCCTTATGCAAAAAATAACTGGTACTTTCCCCATGAATGTTACAGCACTAATATTCTTACTGATTCATAGATGCAGAACCTCTATTCTTAAGCTGTGGTTCGTTTTCTGCTTAAAAATATTGAACAGAGTAGGAAATCTGTTGTAGTTCAAGGGCTTTTGTTGTATAAATGGGTTTTGTAAATTTTTGGTACATTGCCTCTGCTCATGCCATTTTATAGACAAAAGTATTGTGATCCAACACTACGCGTATATGGGATTGTTAGGAATGTGCTTTTGATTTTGTTTATCTTGACATCTTCCCCCGGTTTATTATGCAGGTCGTAATTTGGCACATTCTTAGCTAGTCTCAATCTTGCTTTATACTATCATAAACATGGTTATGGTGACCATTTTTTTTTTGTCAACATGGTTATGGTGACATTCATTTAAGTTTTTCTTCTATTAGACAATCAGTTTCAGACTTGATTTGCCATTACCTTAGATGATTAAGGAAAAGAATGTTAGAGAAAGTATCCCACATCGGGAATCAATAAGCCATGCCTTGGCTATATAAAGATCCTGGGACGCTAATTGGTTTTGGGATGGAACCTCAGACTTTATCAAAGAAAAGAAAAGAAAATATGCAAAAGCCTACAAAAGATTCGAACCTCCACCAAAATATATTAAACTCCGGCCGCCACCACCACCTACATTGAAACCAAAAAGAAAGAAAAAACTACAAAGATTTGAACATTAAGCTTCTAAACATTTTGGGTGTCGAAAAGGGGGGGTGGGAGAGCAATGGAAGACAAAGAGGATGAATGCAGGAGATCAATCTGGACATGTGATCTTTTTCATTTCTTTCTTGCCCTTGTTACTGTGTACAGTATCTCTTATAGTATACCTACTTTTAAATTTACCTCTTATTTTCTTTATTTGTTTTTAATGTGTTACTAATGTTTTTCATTTGAAAATTTTTATTATTAAATTTATTTACTATATTTAAAATTTATTGGAGTATATATTAAGATGATAATAATTAATAAACAAAGCTTTTTTCCCCCAAAAGAAGAAACAAAGACTTAAACTTGACTTGACATGTCGTTAAAATAAGAGCCTAGCCACCGCCTATTTCAAAGTAGTATAAATACTACTTTGACTCGAATCACTCCAACAAACCTGGCGCCTAAAATTTCCACTACATTTAGATTTCTTCCTTCTCTCTCACCAAGAACACTCTCTCCCTCTCTCTCCAGAAATAATTTTAAATTGTCATCAACATGTAATTTTGTTGTCTTATTAAACCGTGGATTATGATATTGATTTGCTTTACACATTCTTGTAATGAATTGAATTCGAATTTGATATTGGTAATTTTGCGCAGTTCAAATGGATCGTAACCCTAACTTCATGCACTGTTTGCGTATCACATGACCCGTAAAATGTTTCACCATATGGGAAAGTGGGAGGGAATCAATGGGTTGAAAGTCACAGATTGTGTTACGGCCTTGATTGAGATGGTTTCAGAACTAGTGGAGTTCTTGTCTTCTTCCTCCATTGAAGTGAAATCGAGAATCTGTGCTAATATTGGACTCATATATAATAAGTCCACTGAAGTTGAGTCAATGTTAATTTCTTGTGAAAGCGTACGAAAGAATTTTGGAGTTGCTGATCCATGGGGATGGTGTTGCAATGATGGATTTCAGTGGTATCATGATGAGGATTCAACACCTGAAAAACCATCTAGTTGAACTTAATAAGTTGAGATCTAAACTGTTGAACATCCATCTTCTGATGCGATGAACGAGAAATTTAGTCGGGAACTTGCTTTTGTGCGGAGGTTCTCAAAAGAATAGAGGCAATGCTTTTAACCTTGGGTAACTTGGGTAATTTCTGTAAGGCGTTATCATGTTCAAGAATGGAGCTCTAAAGATTTTAAACTAAAAAACCATATGAGGGGAAGGATTAACTTGAGTGGGTGCACTAAAAGGGCTTTCCAACTGATTCTTCATGTATGTTTGTGATTCGTGCTAAACTTGTTTTCGCGCTTCATGTTCCTTGAATTGATTTCCTTAGTTGTTAATCATATTGTTTTGTTGGATGCTTTAGTATGATTTATAGGTTCTTAATTGTTCATAATAGTTTTCAATCGAGTCCCAGTTCATGTGTATATGTAATCACAGAACCAAGGAGATTATTGGTGATAAATTTGGCGTATACTAGAATGAACAAGAAGAGAAACTTCATGTTTATAAAATAAACAATTCTTGAACTTCTATTCTTGATGAATAAAAGGATTACAAGACTCTTCTATTTATACTAGATCTACTACCTAGAAATAAGGAAACCTATTTTATCTAGGAAACAATATAATTTAAACTAAGAAAGGGATATGCTTAATCAAAATATGATCAACCGAATATCTTGGAGATATGGAGAGATCATCATATCCTCCTACGAGATATTATTCAGGGGCCTTTAGTATTATTTGTTTTGTAAAAAAAATTTTGAACCGATTGAAATATTATTTTTGAAACAGTGCAATGCACAGAAAACACTAATATTGTAAAAATGATTATGGTATAATATATTTGAAACCGTACGGTGTACGTGTTTTGCACCAATAACAATAATGATAATAAAATTATTAATATAATTTAGTAAATAATTATAAAGCTATTAAAAGTTATAATTTCAATAATAACTTTAAAAATAATAACGATAGTGATAATATATAGAAAAGTCATATAATATATGGAAAAGTCACAAAAGTCATAGCACGTCACCATTTAAAAAGTGAAAATGTTGGAGTTGTTAGAAAATAATTTTAATAAGAGTAAATTTTTTTGTGGGGGCAGCGGGGTGGGGTGGAGTAGGTGGGGGGTAGAGGGTGGAGTAGGTGTTAAAAGATAATTTTAATATGAGTGATTTTTTTTTTGTGTGGGGGCAGTGGGGTGGGGTGGAGTAGGTGGGGGGTAGAGGGTGGAGTAGGTGGGGGGTAGAGGGTGGAGTAGGTGTTAAAAGATAATTTTAATATGAGTGTTTTTTTTTTTTTTTTGGAAGAGGGTGGGTGGGTGGTGGTGGTGGAGGGGGTGGGGGAGCAGAGAGGGAAGGTAAGGTTGGAGGGTGGGGATGGGGATAGGATGGATGGAGGGGGTGGTGTTGGAGGTGGAGTAGGTAGCGTGGGGTTGTATGGGGAGTTGGGTGTGTGAGTGAGGGAGTTAACAAATTACGGAAAATGACATACGGAGTAGAAATTCGTGAGTCATTTTACTTAGAAAAGTGGGAAAACCATTTTCCGGAAAATATTTTTCTCATTTTCCGGTGCGTAACAAACGCCGGAAAAGGGGAAAATATTTTCTGAAAGTTGTTTTACACTAAACAAACAAAGCCTTAATCGCGAAAATTAAAACATCAAACACGTTTTCCGAACGACCCTAAATTTTAAACTCTTATTTGTAACAAAAACCGACATAAAATTTGAAACTCCACCATAATATATTAAAAATTTATTGTTCACCAAGTTGAACCACCACTACCAATTCTTCAAACTCTGGCCAACCAAAAAGAAGGGTTAATAGCAATTTGGTTCCTGGCTTTTTCAAAAATTTGCAATGTTGATGCTGTGTTTTCAATTTCGCCAATTGGTATACTCACTTTGTCATTTTGTTGCAATTCGACTACAAAAGTAACTAGGTGTTAGTTTTTTAACAGACTTTATGTCATATGACTAGCACACGACGGTTTAAGATGTTTGTGAAGCTACACATATCTGATTGGTATGATTCTTTTTTTAAACAGAAGCTAATATTTAAATCTACAACATATATTTTTTGACAATTTTTTTTGGTGAAGTAATTATATTAAATTAATTTGTAATTTAAATAAATGAAAATATTAAAAAAAAATAGAGGACATGGGAAAAATAATCTGAAAAAAATTACTACTTTCCGCCATGATATACCTTCTTTCCTATCGTTTCTTTTCCTCTACCCCTCCGCCATGTTCTCGCATCACCCCTTCCACATACACTCTTCCACCGATTCATCATTTTCTTCCTCTCCCATTTTTTCCTATCAAATATTTTTATGAACTGATAATCTACATATAACATTTACTTCATATGAAACATATTTGGGGATAACACATTTTTTTGATTATTATTTCACGTAGTTTCTTTTTTTTAATATTTAATATAAAATAATCCAATCACCCGAAAAAATTTCAAAAAAAACATATGTTGTAAATTTAAATATTAGTTTCAATTTAAAAAACAAAATCATATTAATCAGATATGTGTAGCTATAAAAATACATTAAAACGTCCCTTAAAACGTTATGTACTAGTCACATGACATAAAATCTGTTAGAAAACTAACATTTAGTTACTTTTGTAATTGGATTGCAACAAAATGATAAAGTGAGTATACCAATTGGCGAAATTGAAATGACAGCATCAACATTGCAGATTTTGGACAAAGTCGGGAACCAAACTGCAATTAACCCCCAAAAATAAAAATAAAATAAAATAAAGATTTGAACATTAACTTCCCAATATTTTGAAATTTTTTGTTCCCATTTTTAGAATTCCATTAACTGAAGATTTAAATAAGGAAATTAATATCAAAGAAAATGATAAATTAAAGACTAATTTATTAATATATAAAGGCAAAAGTTCCCTTAACACAATATATGTTCCCGCTCATTTTTGGAAACATATTTATGGAACTTAATAAATGGCAGCTTCTAAAAAATGGCTGATACAATGCAAACAATGAAATTAAATGGAAAGGTATTTATTTGACAACTATTTGGAAAAAGAAAACAACTCATTTCTGGATCATTAAATAGCATAGAAACTGTACCAGGTTTGTTGACCGAGTTAATTAAAATGCATAGAACTACAGTTTCTATTAATGCGATTGTTACAAATAATTGATTATGATTATGAACAATTAAATGGGTTATGTGTTTTTTATGCATAGAAACTGTACCAGGTTTATTAATTTTGGAAAAAGGTCGATCCAGTCCAATAAATTTGTTCTTGTAAATCATCAAAGCTTGAATTGAATAACGAGACAACAAGAGAGAGGAAATTGTTCGTCGTTTACTTTAGCCAGAATAGGGTTTTCGGGTAGAGATCAATAAAGAAGAGAGACAGATAGAACGGCGATATTGTTTTTAAGAAAGAGCAACGATGATGTTTTTAAGAGAGAGAATATATAGAGTGGTTGTGTAGCTTAGGGTTAGGTTATGTTTATAGAGTATATGGCAGCAATTTAGGACATTAAAACGGCCCACTTGGTCCAGAATTAATAGCTGGACTTTGTACTTTGTTTTATGTGTTTGTTACTCCATATTTTATTTAATTAATGGTTCATGAGTTACAACATTTTTATGACTGAAAATATATAAATTCATTTACATAAATATTTTATTCAAAATTGTACTATGTATTATTTTATTTATTGTTATATGGGCGAAATGTAAATAAATATATTTATATGGGTCAACATTAAATAATTTTTTAGTTTTTTTTTCTCGATAATCACATTTTCTTCAAATGCTGGTGAAAGTGGGATCAGTTTGACAATTTTGACTTTTATTTGAAGTTTAAAATGATATGGACATATCATTTTGCATAGGATTTATATTTGTTTAGATATTATTCCAAAACTAGTGAGTAACCCGTCGAGATTCGACGGGAGCATAGTAATGCTGAGAATATTTTTATTTAATATAATTGAAGTTATATAATTAAAAGATATTATATAATTAAAAGATATAAGATTATGAATAGATTGTATTTTATTCTCACCATCATCACTATTAATAATTGTCCACTTAAAAAAAAAGTGATGCAACTAATTTTATTCGTCAAACATACAAAGAAAGAGAAAGAAAGGATGGCACAAATAAATATAATAAGTCTCCTTTTACTACTACCTCTATTTCAAAATGAATGTTTAAACAAATTAAAGTTCTTTATGTTAGGAAAGGGAGTAACATCGTTGTCAAATTTAAAGTTAGCTAACATAAATTGCAAATGCATGCACATGTTTATTATTTGAGTAAGAAAAAAAAATAACCATTTATATGAGTTGTAAAACTTCATATTGGATGGGGTAGTATATGTTTGACTCAACTTGAATCATTTCTTTGATCATAGTTCATAGGCGCACTAACCATAGGTCAATAAAATTTAAAGCTGAATCACAGTTGAATTTACGCGGGTAGTACTTTGTCAGGTCCCAGAGTGTTACTCTTGATTGTATTCTAATAGACGCTGATAATGGATCATCTAAAGAACTACTACCTTTGTGCTGAAATGAATATTAGAAAAAAACTAAAACTAAAACTAACTATAAACATTATCACCACAAACTCTTTGATTCCGGCGTGCTAATATCCTTTTGTTGGATGAACAATGCAAGGAAATTGTACAAATGTTCCTTTTGTAAAAACTGTTATTTGATGAGCACAATATGCTAAATGAGGCTGAAATTAGGTGTTCTCACAAGTAGAAGCAGCTAAAATGCCAAGCAAAAATGTCAATGTGCTATTCAACAATTGAATTTGTAAAGCATTTGTACTTGTAAAGTTTGTATTTCCACAATTAGTGAAGTACAAAATGGGTAAAGACAATTGTAAAGATACCATAATTTTTTCTACTGAAAAGAAAAATTGCAACTCGGAAGAGCAAATGAGAAATTTACCTTTTCCATTAAGAGTTACTTGCCTGGATAACTGTATCACTTTCATTGTTGCTGAGATTTTTCTCTTCACATAGTAAAAAGAAAGTGGCAACTTTGATGGTTGTTTTTTTCATGAATTTAAAAAGGCATAACTGAAAGAGATTGTGAATCAAAAATTAAAAAATAAATACAATTACAACTTATCATAATTTTAAATATATATAGAATTTAAAATGTTTATAGATAAACTTGATATTTACTATATGAAATTTGAAAGGAATTGAGTTACTGTTACATTATTTTTTAATTTAGCTGTAGTTCAGTCTTTAGTGGATATATTATGTTTAAATTTGAGCTTAAATTAAGATAATGATGATATTCATTTAACTTGTACTTTTGTATCTTGAATTGATCTATTAAAGTTTGTTATTAATCATCCAAAATAAGATACCGAGAATAGATCAATCTATATCAAAAAACTTAAAATTTCGTTTTTACTTCCTCCAATAGTTATTTATCATCCAAAGTAATTCAATTAAAAACTTTGGAAAAAAAAACTTTGCGCTTAAATGAAAACACTAATATTTTCAAAAAAAGAAAAGAAACACTTAAAACCACGTCATATAACAAAATTTAATATATCTACTTTCCATGGCCATAGATGCGAAGTTGCACCATAAAACACTAAAAAATAAATAAGAACAATAAATGATTATAAAAACATAAATACAAACAAAAATAATTTCATAAATGAAAACACTAATATTTTCAAAAAAGAAAAGAAAAAAAAACCAACAATTATAATCAAAACTAAATAAATAAATTCAAACAAATCAAACTGGAAACTAATCAATATCAAAAGTAACTAATATATCTAACGAACTAAAAAAATATGATTGTTCTGTAAGATTATATAAAAAGTAATCAAAAACCCAAAAAGTAATTTCTCATTTAAATCAAGCTGTAAATTCAAATTATAAATATGTTTTTCCATTAAGGCTCGTTATAATTTAAGCCATATTTATCTAAATGGTTGGGATTTGATTTGATTTGATATGATATATCTAATCGTTTCACTTTATTACTGAAGTATGCAATTTAAATATGCTAGTATTTGAGAGGAAATTTGAAAATATTTAGATATTAATTTTGGGAAGAAGGTAGTAATTATTAGTGGAAACTATAAACATGGCAATTTGACTAACTTTCCGTGAATCAAGTTTTTTTCTGTTATAATTCCGTGAATCAAGTTAATATTAAGGATATTATTTTTTTTTCATTTTTTTTGAGATCATCAAAAATGTGCTGACCAATCGAATGGCGCCACATGGCTTTATGACGTGGCATTATGACGTGGCGCGCTGTGAGGCCTGAAAATGTTCCTGCTTTTATATATTATATAGATATCTAATTCACAATTTAAAATTAAGAAAATAGCAGCTGTATCTCGATTGGTCAACCATTATCAGAGAGTCTTTCAATTTCCATCTAGCATAAATCTATTTGCTTCACAAGTTTTTAATTCAAGCAATGATAAGATTTGCTCCAATTCAATACTTGGATCTGTTACTAATAACAAATCACAAGCATATGATATTATATTTTGGGACATTTTCTTAAAAGCCCTTCATTCTAACTTTTATTTCTAAAGAAGACACAATATTTTTTTAATTGCTCAAAAACCCAAGGGACAAAAATAGCCAAGAATACCCCTAACTACCCCTTATAAGGGTGCTCCCCCTTTCCAGACCATATTTTCAAGTCATATTTTCATCCCGCTCCGAGATTCATGTCTCAGACTCTTAGAAACACTGAGAATCATGTCTCAAACTTATAAAAACACTAAAAAGTCATATCATAAAAGTATAAAAACACTGAGAGACATGTCGCATGCCTATAAAAACATTGAAAGTCATGTCACATACCTATAAAAACACTTAGAACCATATCACATACATATAAAAACACTTAGAACCATGTCACACACCAATAAAAACACTTAGAACCATATCACATACCTATAAAAACACTTGAAACCATGTCACATGCCAATTAAAACACATAGAACCACGTTACATACCTATAAAAACACTGAGAGACATGTCACATTCACATAAAAACACTTAGAAACATGCCTCCTCCTTGAAAGCATGTCACAAACCTATAAAAACACTGAGAATCATGCCGCAGACCCATAAAAACTCTGAGATACATGTCACGAACATATAAAAACATTGAGAGTCATGTCTCCGACTTGTAAAAATACTATGATACATGTCACATACATATAAAAACACTGAGAGCTATGTCACAGACCTATAAAAATACTGAGATAAGTGTCTCAGACCTATAAAAACACTGAGAGACATATCTCAAACCTATAAAAATATTGAGAGACGTGTCTCAAACCTATAAAAACACTGAGAGACGTATCTCAGACCTATAAAAACACTGAGAGACATATCTCAGACCTATAGAAACACTGAGAGACATGTCGCAGACCTATAAAAATACTGAGAGACATGTCACATACGTATAAAAAACACTTAGAACTATGTTGCAAACCTTTAAAACACTGAGAAACGTGTTGCAGACCTATAACAATACTGACAGACATGTCACATACTTATAAAAACACTGAGAGACATGTCGCAGACTTATTAAAACACTAAGAGACAAGTTACATACCTATAAAAACACTGAGAGCCAAGTCGCATATCTATTAAAACACTAAGAGATATGTCGCAGACCTATAAAAACACTGAGAGACATGTCCCGTACATATAAAAACACTGAGAGACTTGTTGTAGACCAATAAAAACACTGAGATACATGTCACAGACATATAAAAACACCGAGAGTCATGTCTCAAACCTATAAAAACCCTTAGAGACGTGTCACATACCTATAAAAACACTGAGAGCTATGTCACAAACCTATAAAAACACTGAGACAAGTGTCTCAGACCTATAAAAACACTGAGAGACGTATCTCAGATCTATAGAAACACTTAAAACCACGTCATATACATATAAAAACACTGAGACATGTCACATATCCATAAAAACACATAGAAACATATCACATACCTATAAAAACATTTAAAGCCATGTCAGAGACCTATAAAACACTAAGAGCCATGTCTTAGACCCATAAAACACTGAGTGCCATGTCTCAAACCTACAAAAACACTGAGAGTCATGTCACATACCTACAAAAACACTGACAGTCATGTCGCATACCTATCAAAACACTAAGAGACATGTCACATACTTATAAAAACAATGAGAGCCATATCGCAGACCTATAAAAACACTGAGAGTCATGTCACAGACCTATCAAAACATTGAGACCCATGTCAGAGACCTATAAAAATACTAAGAGCCATATCACAGACCTATAAAAACACTGAGAGCCATGTCACAGGCCTATAAAAACACTGAGAGTCATGTCTTAGACCTATAATAACACTGAGAGACATGTCACATACATATAAATACATTGAGAGCCATGTCACATACCTATAAAAACACTGAGACCTATGTCAGAGACCTATAAAAACACTGAGAGCCATATCAGAGACCTATAAAAACATTGAGAGCCATATCAAAGACCTATAAAAACACTGAGAGCCTTGTCACAGACCTATAAAAACAATGAGAGCCTTGTCACAGACGTATAAAAACTCTAAGAGCCGTATCACAAACCTATAAAAACTGAGAGCCATGCCACAAACCTATAAAAATATTGAGAGCCATATAACAGACCTATAAAAACACTGAGAGGCATATCACAGACCTATGAAAACACATAGAGTCATGTCTCAGACTTACAATAACACTGAGAGACATGATGAATATTGATATTTTATGCATTGAATTGTTAAAAACATTATTATAATAATTTAACATGTAATTATATTGTACTCCCTCCGTCCCGGACTAAGGTTCTTAGTTTGACTTTACATGAAAATTAAAAAAAAAAAAAAAAATGTTGGAGTATGAAAAGTAAAGTAAGAGAAAGTAGGAGATAGAAAGTGGGTTGGGAGTTTTTGTTGTGAGAATGACAAGTGGGTCCCATAGTCCATTTTAGGTATAAAAAAAAAAAAAGCAACTAAGAACTTTAGTATGTGACAAACCAAAAAGGAAAGTAAGAACTTTAGTCTAGGACGGAGGGAGTAGCATAAAAGCACATACCACTTACACTTATGAATGGTGCTAGTGGCAGTGTTTATATATGCCAGTTAGAATAACTTGCACTTTGTAATATTGACATTTACAAAGTTTGCTAGATATTTACAAAATTATCACCGATTGTTTTTATAGAGTCTTTTGCAAAAACACGTTTTACCAATCACTAAAATAAAATACGTTTTTTTCATATGACCTACTCATAAAATTGGATGTTTGTCATAAATAAATATTGTGCCAAATGCGCCACATAACAAAACGTTAAAACCAAAGAAAGATTTCCATTATCCCCCTCCAAAGAAAGTCTCAACTTCCAAGTCATGGAAGAAGATAGCAATGATGGTGATTACCCAAGGTCCCCATTTTGGCTACGAAGCTCCTCCAATCTCCGCTACCGCCGCCGCCGCTTATCAGCAATTTTCTTCAGCTCAGTGACGTTGGTTTTGCTCTTGTTGGTAGCTGCAATTCTATTTTTGTTCTTTGTTATTCCTTCAATTGTTAGACATTATTCTCAAAATTTTACACCAAATTTCGTTAAAAGGACTTGGGATAGGATTAATCTGGTGTTGGTATTGTTGCATTGGCATTTGGATGTATGAAGATGACAGGGATTATGATTTTTCTTCCGATCAAACTGTTGGTCGGTTGCGGAGAAGTAGAAGTCGTCGCTCTTATCCCGATCTACGTGAATTATCGGCTGCCGGCGGTGATATATGGAGATTCTCCGACGATACCCATTTGAATAGTTACTGGGTTTGGAATTCGGATCATCCTTATCGACGCCGGAGCGGGAAAGAACTTGATAGGAAAAATTCTGTAAACAGGGAAGGCACTCCTGTTGAGAATCTATCGACCCAAGTTTCAAATGCTCCGACTCCACGGTCGCCGTTTGCAACGTCTCCGCCGTCGCTGTCTCCGCCATCCCTGTATCCGCTACCACAGCCACACGTGACATCGTCTCCTCCGGCTGCTAAAAAGAGGACAAAGAGCTTACCGAAGAAGATGATGGTGCCGGTGATGCTTGCCGAAAACAACTCCGGTTAGAGAGAGGGTTGCAGATCGAAGATGTGTGAGTGTCGGTGGGTCGCTGGATGAAGGAGGATACTGGATGATAAAGAGAACGCGGAGGAGAAGGAGGACGTCGGAGGAGAAGGAGAACGCCGTAGGAGATAGGAGTTCGCCGGAGGAGTAGAGAGAGAGAGAGACTGGGTGACGGCATATAGAAAAGGAGAGAAACAAATGACGCAGATGGAGGAGGGTTTACGTATTAGGGTTGGGTGGGAGGGGTAGTTTTGGGATTACTGTATTTCATTAAAACAAATCAAGGACCTAATAGAAATAAATATTCCACCAAGTGGACCCGAGAGAAATAAACTAAAATGTCTGTCCTTTTTAAAGAAATTGTTTTAATTATAGGACTTTTGAGAAATTTTTCCTTATATTTTCAACTCTATGAATGTTTGTTTAATATTTTTTTGTTGACACGTTTACATAAATTAAGTTTTGATTTAATCAGCCTGTTTTTGTTAGCTTGTATTATACACAATGACAATTAACAAAAGTCAAGGTCAAACACTCACTCATTTTGGCCTATTTCTAAAAAGACCTATTTTTAGTCATGGTAAGTCATAAGTTGCTCTGTATGGTGTAACTACTCGTGCTGGTTTGAAAATATTAGTTTATGATGGGAGAAAACATTGTGGATTAAACCAAAAATGTTGTCTACAAGAATTTTCAAAAATTGGTAAATTTATTATTCATTCATTCATATATTTTCGATGAATTTATTTTATTTTTGAAATAAAATTTACATTAACCTTCATAGTCATAGTAGCTATTTTGATTTTGATTTTGTAATTTGATAAAGTATTTTACCCGTGCGTTTAACACACGGGTGTAACACTAGTTAAATGTTAAAGTGAAAATAACCAAAATAGCTCTACACAACATGCACATGACCAGTTTCCGTTAATCTTTTAATATCTTTTGCTAGAAGGTAAAGTGGGATATGAGGTTAATTTTTTTTGACAAGCTAGTTACATATCATTCATTCAAGTCAATTGTCATCGTGTTACAAACTCCTATCAAGTCTATTACATATCTATTGCCTAGTCTAGTACAATTCCTAGCAGAGTTTCACCGCGTTAGAACCTATTACAGCGAATGATACTGCCTCTTCAGAAATCTTCTCATAGACGTGCCGCTCTATCTGGTAGTCCAAGCGCCATCTGATTGATCACCTGCCAGAACAGAAGCCTCCAGCCGCCCTCAGAGGGACATAGTAACCAAGGTTCTCCGTACCTCCTGCAGGAGTCGAACCCATGATCTCCCCTAAGGAAGGCCCTTAAACTCACCTACACACTACTGAGCTATAAGCTCTTTGGTGGATATGAGGTTAATTAAAGTGTCATTTGAAACAAATTTGAGTCAGTGTAAAAATTGAGAGTACATCTATACCATGAAAGTGTAAATGTATTTTAGGTTTGTTATGATCTCTATTCAAAAAGTATCACTCAAATCCTTTTTATTTAATGCCCAGATTCCTTGCTTGCGCCAGACTAATCCTGGGGATAGTAGGTGTGGTCCTTCATTGCTACTACCAGTTAAATCGCTGGATGTGTCTTGGACCAGGGTTCGAGCACATGTCAACTAATATCACATACAAGGTCCAACCCCAGAAAATAGTAGAATGCTCCCACCACTATTGCTTCCTTTAAATCCTTCCTCACAATTAAAATTAATCTACTTTTTTTTCAAATGAAAAGGGTAAAAAAAGCCCCTTAAATTTTATTAAAATAATAAAATTAAATGTGATGGGGGACTAGATCAAAACCATTACGGAATAGCAAAAAAAGAAAAAATAAATAAAGAAAGACAAAGATATAAATTATCTTCAGTGTCTTTCAGACCCTCCCAAATATCTTTTAAAACTTCGGACTTTCTTCACCGTACTCTTGCCATGGCGTTTCTTTACAGGGACAAACCATCCTTTTCATTATAATAATCATCAAAAGATTGACCATCTGCCATTGGTGCCCTAGGAGATACATCCACACCTTCTATCGTCCCCCTTATTAGCGAGCTTCTGCAAACACAGACATAGATGCATCAGAATGATTGTCTTCCGGGTCATATATACACTTTTCCTTAGAAAGGATATTAAAAGATAGATTGGTTTGGTAAGAATTATTAGAATATGTCGGGTTGGGACAA
Source organism: Campanula takesimana (assembly GCA_026119855.1). Lineage (NCBI taxonomy): Eukaryota > Viridiplantae > Streptophyta > Magnoliopsida > Asterales > Campanulaceae > Campanula > Campanula takesimana. The sequence goes on from JAOWBW010001406.1 coordinate 60,927, forward strand.
CGAGCTTGGGGGGTCGTAAGATAGGAGCTGATGAAGCTTGGGCTTTCCGAACTTTTTCCCGAATCAAACTAATTGTTTTTTCTCGCTCTACATCACGAGCTGGGACTGACCGCGAGACAATGGACTTGGTCTGAGTGGCCAAGAACCCCATTGTTCTCCAATTGCTGCAGAAACTACCAAAGTTTTGACTCCCGTATTTATCTCGAAAAATATCCGGGAAAGGGCAGCAAATATATCTCAAAAGTTTCTTTATGCATTAGGGTATCATGATTTTTTTGGACAACGTTGAATGGGAGATATAAATGATTGATTGTGTGAATTCAGGATTTTCCCATTCTAACACAATCACTACTAAATTTTCATGCCTCCGAAATTTCCTTTTCTGGCTTTTATTGGGCCTCTTGAATTGCTATTGAATGGATTGATTAACCCACATAGGTATGATCGGCCCGGTTTTACTTCTGCCTAGTGCCTAGTGACTACCCTAGCCGAGTAATGTCTCCCCCTTATATATACAACATTTTCTGTCTCTATCGCTCACTCTGCCTCTGTCACTCTTTCTAAGATTCCTCTCCATTTCACAATCTGCTGTCTCTGCTCTGTTTTCCGTAAGATTTCTGTGCGTGTGTGTGTGTGTTTAGTGTTATAATTTTTTTTATTGATCTGAATTTGTATTTTCAATATTGGGTTAGACCTAACAATAATTTTGGGAATTTTAATATGTTGATGGATTGCAGATGGATGAGCCGGCGTTCCAGCTGTGAAACTCAAAAGATCAGGTATCGTTGATCTTATTCCAACCTTGGGTCTGCTGCTTTTATTATGGTTTCACTGATTATTTCCTTCTTTTGTAGTTTATGAAGTTTATTGGATAATTTTGATTTCCATATATACCAGCTAAATGAATTTTGACAGAGCTTTCTTTGATTATTTTCTACAGTTTATTAATATTTGATGTTCTATCAGTTACCTCATTTATGTATCTATAGATACCAATGTTTTGAACTTTATTTGATAGCTTGCGATTTCCTTGCATACCCATGTTTCAGATTTCGACTATTTTTAATGAATGTTTTCAAGCTTTCTTGTATCATTTTAGATAGTTTATTAAGCTTTGGTGTTTTATTAGTTTCCTCACTCATTATAACCAGCTCATTTATTGTTTTATTGTTTTCCAATATGAAGGTAAATCTTTTAGCCACTCTCTTTTTTAACACTTTTTCTCGATTTGATAAGCCATGTGTCAATATATAAACTTTTGCCGAGTGTGTGTTATGAGAACTCTCTTTTTTTGACACTTTTTCTCGATTCGCTAAGCCATTCAAAAATGCTATCATACAAAACGGTTTTACTCCCCTCTGTCAAAAAAGTCTCACTTTCCTATTTGGTTTGTCCCAAAAGTACATATTATACTCCTTCTGTCTCGATTTAATGTTCTTACTTTCCTTTTTAGTTTGTCTCAATAAGGTTCTTACTTTACTATATTACCTAAAATGGAAAATGAGACCTACTTGTCATTCTCACAACAAAAACTTCCTAACCACTTTCTCTCTCTTACTTTACTTTTCACACTCACAACATTTACTTTTTTTAATCTCCGTGCAAAGTTAAAGTAGGAACCTTATAGTGGGACGGAGGGAGTACCATTTTAAGCACCAATTATATTCCAATAACAATTATGTTGCAAACAAGTAAAGCATCATTCGTAAATATTATACCCTGGCGAAGGGGGATTTTTTTTTTTTTTTTTGGGGATGGAGCGAGTATAAATAAACTTACTAGTGGATTATAAGATTTGATCGATTCACTGCACTGATACTGATTCTTTTCTTAAATGAATGCTGTAGCATTTTGCATCTTTGTCTTGTTTATACTGATACTGATTCTTTTCTTAAATGAATGCTGTAGCATTTTGCATCTTTGTCTTGTTTATGTTGGATTGTGAGTGGACTCAAATTCTTTGATCTACAAGTAAGGCAGTTATTCTAAGAGCCCTAATCTTTCATTTTATTAATTGATATCAAAATCCAATTTCAGCAGATATATCATGGATTTTGCTTGCATTTGTAGTCTCCGTCGAATATCCTTGCAAGATATATCATGCAATATATAATTTCTATTGGCTGCATCTCAACCATGCTCATCGCTTGAGATTTCATACCGTTTTTCTAAATTTTGATTTTGAACACATTGTTTTGTTATTTTCGGTCAATTACTATGTAAATTAAGGTAGGATTTGTGCAATTATTAAGCAGTCAAATAAGTCAATATTATGTTCGATCATGCCCACCTTGGTTCTTTCATCAAGCTCTCATCACACTATCGGTGATGGTATGCCCATGCACAGGATTGCATGATGCTAAAACTGTTTGATCATCTTTTTGCTATCCGACTAGTCAAGTTTTTAGGGTGGATGTTAAGTTGATAGGGGCAAGATTATGTGCCTTGTTGTACATGTATTGAGATCTTTCGTTGAAAAATGTTTTATTATGAGATAATTTTGCTTTAAGCCAGATTGTTTGATAGTGGTATTGCTGTTTGACCAGTTTTGTACCCTGAGATGTCCATGCTGCCTATTTTTGCTTTGCTTAACCTAAGACAATCAGCTATGTTCAATTTTTCTTACGTGTGTTATTTATTTACTTTTACGGCTTTAAAAGGTATGCTGGATCCAAACAGCAAGCTTCGTAATGTGACTCAGATCATCGACCAACATACAATGGCTTTACAGTTCAGTGGTTCTGCTCGGGCATTGTTGATTTTTGCTATATGATTTAAGGTATTCTTCCTTAACCTCAAACTTCTTTTTCTAATCATTTGGATCATGTTTCATTTCACTTCATTGGCATGCATCCAAAGTTCCATTTGAACTTGCTCTCCTTATAACACAAGCTCTTTCTAATCCTGGCTTTCCTGAAATAATAGTATCTTCAAGACTGAGTGTTTGTTTACATCATCCCTAACCAAGACTGTCCTAATTATTTATTTAAAATGGTCCAATACCCTAAAATATTTGAAGGTACCTAGTTATAACTTATAACAACAATAGTTGTCCAGGACTCCTTGAGACTGTATATTATCTCATTACCACTTCCTTAATATGGTAAATAGTGCATAGTTCCCGTGATCTTACTTTCAGTTGTAAAAAGCTCAACATTGTGGCACACCTTTGGCTTAGCCGAGTGATGCACGGATCATTCTAGCAGAGTTTATATAGCCATATTGGATAGAGACTTGGAATGCACAACTTGTTTTAGCACACCTTTGGTTTGTTGTTTTGTAAGAAGAATTTGTGCAACAATATTGTTCATAATTTACTTTGCTTTTTGGCACGTGGTTTAAATATTTTTCCTCTTTTTGTGTGTGCTTAAAAGTTAGTTAACTTGGTAATTTGACGTATCAATAGAGTGAAAATTGTAGGTTGGATGTGGTTAGTAGACTTGTTAGAAGTATTTATATGTCAATATTTTTGTTCGCAATTTACTTCTCTTTGGCTATCTGCTTTATTTAATTTGTTTTAATTTAGTTAACTTAGTAATTTGTAGTGGTTTGTTACTTCTTATTGCTAAAGATGGTATTTTGCCGATTCTTTGTCCGATAAGCTATATTGTAAATGTTATAACTAAAACTCTATGTTGCATTGCATTTTAATGGCAACATTTCCGCTATATTGATTAGAAAACATGCTTAAATGCGCCAATATTTTTCAGTACTTTGTTGCATCCCAATATCAAGTCAAACACTAAATAGAATTTTAGATTAACAAAATATTCAACAATATACTTGTTTGACCCCCATCTTACAAACCACCCCCCAACGTAGAGAAAAAGGCAAGCATTAACTGTTTGAGAGAGCTTTCTACTTTATGCGCCGGGGTGTATTAATGAGGTTTGGTATCGATCCCGTTTTGTAACAGTCTTATCCACCTAAATAAGTCTTCTTTATTGGACCGTTCTTTCCCGTGTTCCTCAACTTCTGTCCTCAACACGAGTAGCCTACAGTTTTGCCCATCGCTTTAACTCCGTCAAGCTCCACATTTGTCACTATCTTCAACGCCAGTGAACTCCAGATCTCTCTCTCTCTATCTATCTATCTATCTACCTATCTAACTCTTTTTTCTCTTCACAGTCTTTAATCTGGTTTTGAAGGCGACAATCTCCACGGTCTCACTTGAACTCTCGTCACCTTGATTGAAATTTAAGGTGGGCTTTATTTAATGAAGCCTCAGTCTAAGTAAAAAATGAATCAATGATAAAATCAAATCCCATTTGTTAATAACAAATTAGATCCCCCCAATTAATTTGATCACATCAAAAGAATAATAAATTAGATCTATAATTTGCAAATCTATGCTAAGATATGAAAATTGGAGTAAGATATGCAAATTGGAGATTTGATTTATTATTCTTTTCGAGTGATTAAACTAATCGTGAATTTGTTTATTGATATTTTTGGATAGATTGTATCATTTCTTTGTGTGATAAATTAATTGTGGATCTCAATTATTTTTATTATTACTTGTTTTAATAAAATCTAATTTATTCTTCATCTTGGGTAATTAGTAAGTTGATGATGCAGCGGAATACAACCAAGATCAACCGTAATAGAAGATCTCGAATAAAACAGAAGGAATTAACCTTCAACAAGCCAACAATGGCTTCTAGGGTTTGAACCCACACAAAGTTGCAAAGGCAAACTTTAAAATTAATAATCAAAACATGTTCAATACAAAAAAAACGAAAGAGTATTTATACCCTAACAAATAATAAAATACCAATATAATTATAATATTTGATATAATCATATATATTCTTCCTGCATCAAAACCAATTTGTGATAAACGGAGTAGCCCTTCAAATTTAAATAACATACCATGTTTAGTTATCTATTAAATGTGAGATATATTGTCTAATAGGGACCCTTACACGGATCCACGTTGCGCGGGGATGCTTTGCGAACCGGATTGCCCTTTTTAATCTAGCCATTTAACCACTGACATAAGCCAATAAAGTTTTAGCCAAATCACTCTTACACATCACCTATAAATTCTTATAAGATGTGAGCTTGAGCATGCTAGGTTTGGCTCGATAACCTCGATTAAAGCCCTAAATATGGAGCAATCAATCAAGATCAGAAAACCCCTAATTTGAGAGATCCTTTTCATATAATTTGGTTCTCCAGATATTCGATTTATTTATCACCCAAGAACAAACAATAAATTAGATTTTATTGAAACAAGTAGTTATATAAAAAACTAAGATCACCAATTAATTTACCGCACAAAGAAATGATAAAACCAGATCCCATCTATTAATCACACGAAAAGAATAATAAATCAAATCCCCAATTTGCATATCTAAGCATAGATTTGCAAATTAGGGATCTAATTTAATATTCTTTTCATGTGATTAAATTAATTGGGGGATCTGATTTGTTATTAACAAATGGGATCTGATTTTATCATTTATTTATTTTGTAATTTGAGGCTTCATTGAATAAAGCACACCTCAAATTTCAATCAAGGTGATGAGAGTTCAAGTGAGACCGTGGAGTCATCGTCTTCAAAACCAAATCAAAGACGATGAAGAGAAAAAGGAGTTAGAGAAAGAGAGAAAGACCTGGAGTTCACCGGCGTTGAAGATAACGACAAACGCGGAGCTCGATGGAGTCAAAGTGGCTGGCAAAACTGTAGGTTACTCGCGTTGAGGACAAAAGAAGTTGAGGAAGAAAATAGGGGATAGAACGATCCAAGAAAGATAACTTATATAGGTGGAGAAGATACATTACACACGGGGATCCAATCCACACTTCATTAATACCAGTGGCCAGGAATTTTTCACAAGGGGGCAAAATTGCATAACACATTTAAAGAGGGCAAAAATAAATACTAATGCATTTATTTTTTTAAACAAGGGGGGTAAAGTCTAAAATATTGCACTCATACTCCAAATTTTCAAAAAAAAAAATATACTACTATTTTTTTATTTTGTAAAACAAAGAGGGCCAATTGCCCCCCATCCAGTAAGGGTAGGTCCGCCCCTGATTAATACCCTCTGGAGTATAAAGTAGAAAGCTCTCTAAAATGAGCCATATGCTTATCTTTTTCTCTATGTTGGGGAATGGTTTGTAAAATGGGCGTCAAACATGTTATTGGTAAAAATTTTGTTAATCTAAAATTCTATATGGTGTTAGTCTTAATTGGGATGCAAAAAGTAATGAAAAATATTGACGCATTTAAGCATGTTTTCTAATCAATGTAGCAGAAATGTCGCCATTAAAATGCAATGCAACATAGAGATTTAGTTATAACATTTAGAATAGAGCTTATTGGACAAAGAATTGGCAAAATACCGTCTTTAGCAATAAGTAATCCCTCAACCCCTAAGTGAATGTCCAAATCTCATTTTAAGGGACGTAGATCTTGTAGAAGATAGGAGATAGAAGTCTTGTAGAAGAGAGTTGACAAAGGGCCCATGTAGAAGCAGTGGAAGAATGGTCTAGCAGAGTCTAGAGCCGCTTTGATACCATCTTAGCATTATTAGAATATGGTAAATAGTAGAGAGCCCAAGTGTGAGAATGGGTTGGATGGATTTGATTTAGCATTAATAGACTATATTGGAGGTTCCACCTTAAAACTAATTATTGATAAGGGGAGTATCCGCTTAGATCTATATACCGATCCATGATTATTTCTCTATCAAATGTAGCATTATTGTCGAACAGGGGACCGTTCCCCTGACCATCGCTGTGAGGGGATGCTTTGTGAACCGGATTACCCTTTTTAATTTAGCATGTTAATCACTGACACGCTCCTAGCACCTTCAAAGCCAATAAATTTTCAGCCAAATCAATCCGACACATCACCTAGAAAAATTCTTATAAGATGCAAGTTTGAGCATGCTAGGCCCGATTTGGCTTGATAGCCTTGATTAAAGCCTTAAATGTGGAGCAATCAATCAAGAACCCCTAATTTAAGAGATCCTTTTCATTTGATTTGATTCTCCAGATACTCAACTGATGCAGGAAGAATATATGATTATATCAAATATTATAATTATATTTGAATTTTATTATTAGTTAGGATTTAATTAGTATTTTTATTATTATTTTTGTCATTAATTTTAGTAGGGCTGGCCATTTGTACCAATCCAAACCTATCAACCGAATACCAGCCGAACCAAAGAGTTTGGTATACCGAATGTCGGTATACCGAACGTTTGGTACGGTAGTACCGAACCGAGTATGCACTATTGGTTGGTACACGGTACACAAATATGAGTTTGGTTGGTATACCGTGTACCGAATTTATTTTTAATAAAATAATTTTTATTATATATTTAATAGAAAATTATTAAAAAAAAAACCTAAAATCTAATCTAATTTAACCTAACCTAAATACCTGATTCAATTTTCATTTAAGCCCTATTCTGTTTTCCACTTTTCCGTCTCTTTGTCTCTCTCGTTCTCTCTGCAGCGGAGTAAAGGGGCCAAGGGGGAAAAACCGATCGATCATGAATCTCTCACACCGGTGGCTACTGCTGGCTAGGTACGTACCTCCGTCTCGCCTACCCTCTCTCTCTTAGTTATTCAATTCGCTCTAAATCGCAATTTCAAAAACCCTAACTTGTTCGTGATTTTCGCGATTCAGTTTAAATACGTGATTTTCGCATTTTTTTTAAAAAAAATTTCAGTTTCCCCATGAGTTCCTGAACATATAATTCAATTGCTATAACCCTTAATTTGAAGTTACTTTGTTGTGCGGGCATGGCTGATTCAAAAAACCCTAACTTGTTCGTGCTGCTCATAGTTTGATTGCCCCAATTTTCCACTTTTCCTTCTTTGGTAGAGATGTAGTACCAACCGTACCAACCGAGTACCAACCGTACCAAGAAGTCGGTATACCGAGTTTGACGGTTAGGTACTGGTACTCATTTTCGTGTACCAACTTCATCTTGGTTGGTACTGTTACAAGGTAAAAAAAAGTCGATATACCTACCATGCCACCCCTAAATTTTAGTAGGTTAATTTTAGAGGATTCTATGATAGATTTTGAGTCTATTTACTAGTTTTTAAGTCCTATTAGGTTACTATATAGGTTAGGAGTAATTCTAGAAGGTTTTAGATTGTTTTTCAAGTTTTATGGGCACTATGAAATAGGCCTAAAGTTGTAATCCGAAAATTAGACTTCTTTTATTAAAATTTGATTGCTTTGCAATTGTTGGGTTTTACTTTTAAGCCTTTGGCTTGCAGAAGGATTTCTTCGGAGATTCTTGTTGGGGAATTGTGATTCCTTGTAGAATAATCTTCTAGGAGATTATTGTAGTTCAAGAATTCCATTACGGTTTTCTTAGGGGTTGATTTCCGCTGCGATTCTACGACGATTGTTTAAAGTCGTCATAGACTTTACTCTTTTTGTAGCATCACGCTACATCAGTTGGTATCAGACAAGGGGCGATCCTCGGAAGATTCAGCGATGGCTGGCAACAACGGGACAACACAGACAACCAGACTGCACGAATCTTGGGGTATTTGAAGAAATATCGGTTTGAGGAAAACTATGCTCGAGACAAGGAGTGCAAAGCAAGATATTGGGCTTAGAGTCAATATTGGCGTGAAATAGCAGACTTTATGCATATCCAGTGTCGATCATTAGAAAGAGAACTAGATGTTGTGGAACGCAACGTTCACCAAGATTTGCGGGTTGGTGGTGAAGTCCAAAGGCAACGAGCGGCAGTTCGCATAGAACATGTACAACATGTGGACAACCTCGTCCAGCATGTTCTGCCGATCGGAGGCACTGATTTTGAGTCAATTGGTTATGCAAAAGGGTTGCAGCGGAATTAAAAGTAACTTGTAACCGGATAGGCAATTAATCGAATCAACGACTAATTGACCCAATTCGAATCCACGAATTAGGGTTTGGCAAGAATAACACCAAGGTTGATGAGATTCTTAATTAAACGGATGAATCCACCTTACAAAGGAATCCACCTTCAACAAAACCAACAATGGTTTCTAGGGTTTAACCCACAAGGTTGCAAAGTTGCAATGGAATAACAAAATCAATCAATAATGTTTACAAACCCTAAAACAGGTTTTATACTCCTAAAAACGAAACTAACAAAAATACCAAAAATACCCTAAAGTGTTTTAATTAAACATAAAACGAAAGTTGGGAAAAAACTGGCCGGACAAAGCGAGCGGGCGCCTGGGTGGGATCAGGCGGGCGCCTGATCATGGCAGAAACTCCAAACTAATTCCAGGCGAGCGCTTGGTCTGCGATGTGGCTTTGCTGCGCAGGATCGTGCTACATCATACACCCCCTCTTTAAAATGATTCGTCCTGGAATCATGTACCATTAAAGAACATCCCATGGCCATTGGTGCGCTAGGCATGGAAATTGTAACGTCATGCTTGGACTTCCCTTTGTCGATCAACCGCCCCTTCTTCTTAGGCAATGAACCTGAAACAAAATATTTAGGAATACAAAGAGAACTAAGATGTGTTCCTTTTCCCTTGCACCCACCATTCCACATATCTGTTTAATGTGTACAAAACAAACCTACGCTCATGCTTAGCCAAACGGATCACATTAATACGCCCACAATGCATGGAACCAACATCAAAATGCCACGGCCTACCAAGCAGTATCTGACAAGCGCTCATATCCACAATATCGCAGGTAATCACATCCTCATATTTTCCAATCGAAAAAGGAATGATACATTGTTGGGTTACCTTCAAAGAGCCAGTAGCATTGATCCACCCAACAACATAAGGAGACGGATGGTTACGCACCTCAAGCTTGAGCTTATTGACCAAACCTCGTGCCACCAAGTTCTCACTGCTTCCACTATCAATAATAATGTTAACCGCTAGATCATTGACCTTACCCTTGGTTCGAAATATATTATGCCGTGCCGGATTAACCACCACTGCGGGAGTAGTCAACTTACAAACCACACACGCGGTATGTTCTTCGCCGTCATCATCATCCCTATTAGGATCATAAACCTCCTTGCAATCACCATCATCATCCTCTCGAGCCACCATATTAACATTCTTTTGAAGAGGACAACCACTAGAAATATGTCCTGTTTGCCCACATTTAAAACACGTGGTTTCATAGGTTTTGGCATAAGGATTATCCTTCGGTTGACCACCAGTAGCAGGGGTAACATTCTTTTTAACCGGAACAGCAGTAGTTACCTGATCTGCTATAACGGACTTAGAACCCAAACCTTGTGATGTTTCTTTAGCCAATATCGTATTACCAACAGAAGAACAAGAAACTGTGCCCTCAGAAGTAGTAAGCTGACGTTCAACAGTCGAAGCCCGATCAATGGCCTCATCCAAAAAGTGAACTTGTGTCAACTCAACCTGATTACGAATATTAACACGAAGCCCAGAAATATACCTAGCGGTTAATTGATCATCCGACTCGCATAAATCGTTATGGGCAGACCAAGAGTGAAATTCATGCGTGTATGCACGAACAGATTTAGTACCCTGTTGACACTCCAAAAAATTTCGATACAATTGTTGTTCAACATTATCAGGTAAAAATCGTTGTCGTAAGGCCTGTTTTATCATAAGCCATTCAGTAATCATTGGTCTTTGGTTACGAATATTTTGAGTGCGTAATTGCTTTCACCAAGCAGATGCACCACCCCTCAATTTATAAGCAACATGAGGAACTTGTCGTTCAGCAGGAATATTCATTAAAGCAAAATATTTTTCGACTTCCTCAAGCCAATCAGAAAATTCAACCATATCCAATTCACCAGAAAAAAGGGCAAATCAGCCTTAATATTAGGGTTATGTTCATAATTAAAATTACCTCCTCCACCCAAGTTATGTTGATTTCTTCCTGCTGGCGGATCACGACGATTGTAAACTCCACGTTCGACACGTTCATCTTGACGTTCTGCTCTCTGCCCAAGATTGCCAATACCAACTTGCAAATCCCGCAAAGCCTCCGTTAATAGTCGATCTCGTTCGGCGCGTTCTGCTTCTCGTTGCTCTTCGTGTACAACACGATCTGCTCGCATTGCTCCAAATCATGTCGGAACCTTTCTAACACAGCAGCCAAATCACCAGGATTCGCTTGCTCGTTGGTCATCTTCCTCCTTGGATCGTCCTTTTTTTATACCAATTGATGTAAAAGGGTTGCAACTGAATTAAAAGTAACTTGTAACCGATAGGCAATTAATCGAATCAACGACTAATTGACCCAATTCGAATCCACGAATTAGGGTTTGGCAAGAATAACACCAAGGTTGATGAGATTCTTGATTAAACAAAAGAATCCACCTTCACGAAGGAATCCACCTTCAACAAAACCAACAATGGTTTCTAGGGTTTAACCCACAAGGTTGCAAAGTTGCAATGGAATAACAAAATCAATCAATAATGTTTACAAACCCTAAAACAGGTTTTATACTCTTAAAAACGAAACTAACAAAAATACCAAAAATACCTTAAAGTGTTTTAATTAAACGTAAAACGAAAGTTGGGAAAAAATTAGCCGGACAAGTGAGCGGGCGCCTGGTTGGGATCACGGGCGCCTGATCATGGTAGAAATTCCAGACTAATTCCAGGCGGGCGCCCGGTAGCAACCAGGCGGGCGCTTGGTCTGCGATGTGGCTTTGCTGCGCAGGATCGTGCTACATCAATTAGGAAAATCATAGCGTTGGACCCATTGATCAAAATCCAATTGTTAGTGCTGATGTGGATTTCAAAGGAGAAAAGGTTGGTAATATTTTTTTTCCGTGGGTGGAGAGATTGCTCCACAACCGAAATCCGATGAGCCACTTTTTGAAGTGGTGGTGGAAGAAGAATGTGTGAACGAGTCCTTGGAAGTGCATTCAGAGGAGCCACTTTTTGAAGTGGTGGTGACTGAAGCTTGTGTGGCTCGGTGCTTGGAAGGGTTGTTCGTAACAAGTGGATTGCGGGATCAAAGTCCAAAAAAGGTTCGGCCGCACCATAAGCAAGACCCGCCAGGACCAGGTGGTGTGGTCCGACCGTACCCAGGTAAAGACCCGCCCGGACCAGGTGTTGTGGTTCGCCCGGACCTGGAAGGATTTGGTCGGTTCCAGTCAAACACTCGGCCGAACTTCATGCTGTTTTGACAGAAAATTTTACAGCCGGTGTTGATAGATTGTCCTATTTCCTACCTTGTGCAGAAGTGCCAGATTTATTGCGGCTCGGGAAAGAACGTGTCTATTCTAAATATCTCTTCAAGTGGTGTGGAAGACTTCAAGTTTCAAGAACGAACTCGAGGACGAGTTCTTTTGAAGTGGTGGTGAATGATGCAGGAAGAATATATGATTATATCAAATATTATAATTCTATTGGTATTTTATTATTAGTTTGGATTTAGTTAGTATTTTTATTATTATTTTTGTCATTAATTTTAGTAGGTTAATTTTAGAGGATTCTAGGATAGATTTTGAGTCAATTTACTAGTTTTTAAGCCCTATTAGGTTACTATATAGGTTAGGAGTAATTCTAGAAAGTTTTAGATTGTTTTTCAAGTTTTATGGGCACTATAAAATAGGCCTAAAGTTGTAATCCGAAAATTAGACTTCTTTTATTAAAATTTGATTGTTTTGCAATTGTTGGGTTTTACCGTTAAGCCTTTGGCTTGCAGAAGGATTTCTTCAGAGATTCTTGTTGGGCAATTACGATTCCTTGCAGAATAATCTTCTAGGAGATTTTTGTAGTTCAAGAATTCCATTACGGTTTTCTTAGAGGTTGATTTCCGCTGCGATTCTACGACGATTGTTTAAAGTCGTCATAGACTTTACTCTTCTTGTAGCATCACGCTACATCAGGTTTTGAGGTGGAGCCTCTATTATAGTCTATTAACGGCCCAGTCTAGCCCATGCTCACATTTGGGCCTCTCTCTTTTCTTACCTTATTCTAATGCTAAGATAGTATCAGAGCGGTCGATCTCTAGACTCTGTTAGGCCATTCTTCCGCTGCTTCTACATGGGTCTCTGTTATCTCTCTTCTACAAGGCCCATTATCTCTTATCTTTTACAAGGTCCACGTGCTCAACCCTTGACCTTGTCTATGGGTCACCCGTGAGGGGCGTGTTAGACAATATTTCCCACGTCTAAATAGAGAACTAAACATGGACCGGTATATAAATTTGAGGGACTATCGTTATCACCAATTGGTTTTAAGCTTTTAAGGTGGAATCTTCAATATAGTCTATTATCGATCCAGTCCAACCCATGCTCATACTTGGGCCTCTCTCTACTCTTTATTCTAATGCTAAAATGGTATCAGAGTGGGTCGATCTCTAGACTCCGCCAGGCCATTCTTTCGCTTCTTCTACATGGGCCCTCTGACAACTCTCTTCTACAAGGCCCAATATCTTCTATCTTCTACAAGGTCAACGTGCCCTACCCTCGACCTTCTCTTTGGGTCAAATGTGAGGGGGCGTGACAATGTATCCCACATCTGGTAGAGAACTAAACATGGACTGGTATATAGACTTGAAGGGCTGCTCCGTTATCACCAATTGGTTTTAAGTTAAAACCTCCGATATAGTCTATTACTGGCCCAATCTTGCCCATACTCATACCATGCTCACACTTGGGCCTCTCTCTACTTTTTTCCCTATTCTGATGTGCAATGATCAAATGTAGGCAAACCTTTACCCTACATAGATTGTATAGATCACTGCTTATTTATTTATACTCTGGCGTAAGCTTGACTTATTTATACTCTGGTGTAAGCTAAGAGTTGATGAGTACAATTCAACAATCACACAAGTACCCTAACAATCCACCTTATAGATGGGTATTGCAAGTGTTGGAATATGGTATTTTTCATAGGAGTTTTAAATTAACTCAAAGATGGATATTCATTTAGGGGGAATATATAAAAAATGGATGGTCAGTGGGTCATTTAGGGACAAATGGTAGTAGCTTTTAGTTGCAAAAAACTGGAAACAAACATGGTTGATCAGCACTACTTGCATTGTTTGGCCCAAGAAAAACTGGAAGTCTTAAAATTAGAATAATGTTTGTGCTTCTACTTTACGAAACGGATACAGAAATGTTATCAGTTGTATAAGCATATTCGAATTAGTTACTTCGTGTGAATAAATGTTTCAATTATATAAATAGCTGTTTGAGTTTTCTAGTGTACGGATTATGTTTTTCTACATGAATTATGTTTTGCCTACTGTAAATACCATAAACAGAGAACAGAAAAGAGACTGCTAATACTTAACGAAGTAAACCTGTAGCTATCTACAAAGTTTCAAGTCAGTTGAACTTTTTCCCTCTTAGTTAATATGGAACTTCATGCTTTTCCAGTGTCTTTTTTTCTCCGTCAACCTGAGGTTTTGTTTGGACCTCAGAGAAAAGACAGGAAAACATGAAAGGAAAATGGTCGGAAATTAAAATTAAAAGCTCATTCTGATGATATTGTCATAATTATAATTTTCAAAAAAATACTATTGATCATAATATGTCCAGAGGAAGTGTTATGTGCCATTCTGAAAGCTCCTTATTCGATTCTTTAATTGTTTAATGATGTTTTCAGTCTCGTTTCTCATTTTCTACTCATTGTTAGATCCAATCAAAGGGTAAATATTTGGGGCTGTTGAGAACCAATAACCACTTTGATTAGTTTTACTGCCTATTAATGTTTCCTCCCTTATTTTATGTTAAAAGGACACATGGCAAGAAGCGGCAATGTCAGAAGAAACCCCTTTAGGACCTGTCGTAGGAGGAGGTTGGCCACCAGCAATGAAGATGCTTACCCCCCATGGGAAAATCTTCCATTGGACGTCCTCATGGTAATCATAATGAAGCTGAGGCTCTTTGATTTCCTGGCTTTCAGCAGCGTTTGTAAGTCATGGAGATCCGAAGCTCTTTCAAACCGTTCAACCTTCTTTGAACGAAAAGAGCCTCTTCTTATGACCTTCTCAAATAAAGTTTGTACCTTTACCAACATATTTGATGACGGAAGAAGGTACAGCACAGATCTTGGTACTCCATCTAATGGTTATTGTGTAGGTGTTTCGTGTGGGTACCTAATTATCAGTCGGAGAAAAGATACTGAGTTATATCTTGTGAATCCCATTACAACACCTCTGCCAAAAAATACACTCTACTTTTGTTTCCGTTTCCGGGTTATCCTCGTCTATTCATCTTGGTTATCCAAACCTGTAGTTGTAGTACTATGTAGTGGAGATAATCGGAACCATGTGATGTATTCTGGATCTGGTGATTCTGAGTGGGTGCATTTCCCAATTCTAGACCGAGGTTTGCAAATTGTGGACTTGGCCTTCTTTAAGGGTAAAATTTACTTGTTAAATAGTGATGGCAGAATTGGGGAAATGAAGCTGAAGGACGACTTGTCAAGTCTGAAGCTACTTGATCTCGAGAGGAAGCCATCTTTACCCAGAGGATTAGTTAGTTCAGGGGAGCGTCTCTTCATAATGGATCATCCTTCATCGATATTAACTGAAGAGGTAATAAAGCAGGAGATTGACTTTGAGAAAATGGAATGGGGGTTGAGAGATGTGGAGGAGAGCTTGTTTTATAGCAAAGTTAAGTCCTCTGCTGTTTTAAACACTATTAAGTGGCTTGGGCGCGGACAGACTCGGTACAAAAGCACTTACATTCTTCCTTATGGAGCACATAACTGGTACTTTCCCCATGAATGTTACAGCACTAATATTCTTACGGATTCATAGATGAAGAATATGTAGGTTCTTAATTTGAGGGTTCAATTCTGTTTTGTAATGTTTCCTTTTGAACAGACAAGGAATTTTATTGTAGGTTCAAAGGCTTTTGTTGTATACTCCCTCCGTTCCGGGTAAGTTGCAACATGGAAGGGGAAACACAAAAATTAAGAAAGGAGAATAATGAGTGGTTGGGAGGAAGAGAGAGAATGAGTAGAGAATAATAAGTGGTTGGGAGGAAGAGAGAGAATGAGTGGAAGATTATAAAAGTAATAAAAAGTTTCTTTATTTGACATTGTTGCAACTTAAGTGGAATGCCCACAATGGCAAATTGTTGCAACTTATCCGGAACGGAGGGAGTAAATGGTTTTTGTAACTTTTTTGGTACATTGCCTTTGGCTCATGTCATTTTAGTTCTTGATTTTGTTTATCTTTATACCTTCTTTGTTTATTGCACTAGGAAAGATTCAGAGTCAATCTTGGTTTATACATTAATAAACATGGTAAAATGTGTGATCCTCCCACAAAATGCTACTAATATAACTTTACAATTAATATGTTGGATATACTCTATATTTTGACTTAATTAAAAAACATCTTTTTAGCATATGGATGTGCATTTATGTTGATGAGTTAATAATTTTGATATTGCTATGTTGTTGGTTGGCTTAAAATTGAAATTAGAGCAATGATAGGGGCACAAAATAAGGTCACAAAATCTTGTTCACAAGATGAAGTGACGATACTTTATTGGTTGCATCGATAATGGATCTGTCACACTCTAATTAAAAACACCAATAACATCATTACACCTAGGATTTTGTGAGCAAGTTTTTGTGACTTTTTTGTGTCTCTAGTATTATTCTTGAGATTATTGGGCCTATTAACAGTACTCCCTCCGTTTCAAAATAATTGTCGTTTTGGCCTCGTTCCACACATATATTAACAAAATGTAATAAATGTATGTAAAAAGACTCAACTACCCTTAAAATAATCCAATTTCCTAGATGATTAAATGCTTATGCAAGAGTTTTTTTACATCATTAATAAGGGTAAAATTGATACAAATGAGCAAAGATGCTTTGATAATGAAAAAGTCAAATATTTTAAAACAAAATTTACTCTTAAAACGACAATTATTTTTAAACGGCGTAATAAATTTAAACCCAAAAATTAATTTTTAAGGGCCCAAGGCAGGCCTTTGGCCAATAATAATATTAAAAAGTATTATCAAATTAATGAAATCGAAAATAATGCGATGCTTACTAAGACCGTTCACAATGGAAGTTGAATGGAGGTGTTGAATGGGATTAAACAAAATGGGGAGGTGTTTAATGGGTGGAATGGTGTTTAATGGAATGGTTGTGTTGAACGGGTTCAACACTGATGAATGGGAAAGTTGGGCTGCAATTTCAGACACGTGGCGAGCTCTGGTTGGGCCGACATGGCGTGTGCGTCACACGCGCCGACAAGGGCGCGTCTCGGCAGAGGCGCACAACTTTTTTTTTCTGTTGGTCCACATGGCAGAATCTGATTGGTTCTTAGAATTTTCGGATCATACTTATCCCAACCCAATTATTTCGCAGATTTTTTTTTTTACACCAAAATTCCTTTAAAAAAAAGTCTCTATAAATTGACGTGAATTTCATTGTGTTTCAACACAAAAAAAAAAAAAAAAAAAAAAAAAAACCTATTTTTATTGAAATGGATCCCAATAACAACCATTTCAATACTCAAAATTCAAGTAATCTTCCTTTTCCCTACAACAATCCTAATAATTTTCAGTATGAAAATCAATCTTTCAACCAACCATGTCCTCAAAATATACCAAATCCTTGTTTTCCACCAAGTTTTATGCCTTCAGCTATCCCAAATTGGAATCCATATTATGGGATGCAATTGCAACCACCCCCTTATAATCAATATCCTTATATGCTAATGAGAAATGAAAATGTTTCTAGAAATGAAGCATCAGAATTTCCAGAATTTTCAACTCAAATTGGTCTGGGTAGTATGAGCGGTTCTAACGAAGCTACTCCAATTGTAGAGGGTATAGCAAATCCAACTGGTGAGGGTTCAGCCACTACTCGCAAAAAAAGCGCCAAATGGACTATGGAACAAAATCTAGTCCTACTTAGTGGTGGATTAAATTTGGAACAAACAGTATCATCGGAAGAAATCAGAAAGGCGATACGTTTTGGGGTAAAATTGTGGAATACTGTAACGAGCATCGCTCATTTGACTCTCCTCGTGATGGAGTTGCCTGCAGAAATCGCCATAATTATGTAAGCAAAATATTGAACAAATGGATAGGTGCTTACGATAAAGCTAAGCGTATGCAAGCAAGCGGGTGGTCGGAGAATGATGTATTGGTAAAAGCTCATGAAATCTATAAATGTGCTAACAATGTCAAATTTACTTTGATGGAAGAGTGGCATGCTATCCGAGATGAACCACGTTTTGCAAATCAGGTAGGAGGAAATACGGGATATGGAAGCAGTGGATCTAAGAGAGGATGGATCTAAGAGAGGACGCGAAAGTGATGGTGGTGATTCAAACTCGGTTGGATCCATTCCTCGTCCTATGGGAAGGGAGGCAGCTAAGAAAAGGGGGGGGAGATAACGCATTAGGATTAGAATCGGTAAACGAAGACTAGACAGAATTTAAACAATTCAAAGAGAAAGAGTTGGAACGATTGGGTCAGATAGCTACACAACAGGAGGAGGCAAACAAAGTTCAGAAAGACAAGACTCTGGCTAAAAAGATTAAATTGTGGATGAAGTTAAATGAGAAGGAGCATCTCGATGATCGGAGCAAACAACTTTTTGAAATGTTGGGTGCCGAGTTATTTGGCAACTAAGTTTTCTGTAATGATGTACTACTTCAATGTGTGTTTTCTATTTTATGTCAGTTTTCTTCAATAATGTACTAGCTTTATCTTTTAATTAAATCTATTTAATTCTAGTTTTGGAATCCATCAATTTCAACCACTCAACCGAATCCTTATCATTTAATTAACTCGATTTAATTCTATTTGGAATCTGTCAATTTCAACCACTCAATTTCTCTATAAATAATATCCTCTTCCTTTTCTTCCTACATCAACCATTCTCTTCTTTCCTTCTCATCTGGATTTCCTTTTGATATCGAAGCCTACAAAAGGCAATCTGATTCGGAGGATATGTATATCGTCAACCACTTTACAGAGCGTCGCAAAAAAATATTAGAAGATCAACCTCGTACGAGAAGATATTTCAAAAGAGATCACGCTTGGGCAAACCAAAGCCTGGTTAACGACTATTTTTCCGAAAATGCTACTTACAAACCATTTTTAGTGTATCGTGATTGTGTCGTTTAAGTATTTGTACTCGATTTAAATGTGTCGCAAACTAAGCTTATTGCAACTTTTCTTTGTTTTAATAATAATTATCGCCATTTCTCAGAATTTATTTAATTGCAATTAAAAAAAATTAATTAAGTGTGAAGTTTTTTTATATATATATTATTATTATTATACTAATCATAAAAATAAATAATATAAAATAAATTTTAAGTGGTTTGGTATAGGATGATGAGTTGGAAGGGTGTTGAATGGGGTGTGAAGTTTTTTTTCATATTATTATTATTATTATTATTATTATTATTATTATTATTATTTTACTAATCATAAAAATAAAGAACATAAAATAAATTTTAAGTGGTGTGGTATAGGATGATGAGTTGGAAGGGTGTTGAATGGGAGACTAAACAAACCATTGTAGGGTGTAAATGTTGAATGAGTGTTGAATTATTAGGTGGAAGAGAGAGAAGGTAATGTGGAGTGATAAAGTGGGTGTTGAATGGAAAATGGTGTATAATCCATTGTACATGGTCTAATGGGCTATTGATTTAGTTTTGATTATCCTGTCGACGATTTAAACTTTCCGGTGGAGCTTTTATTTTAATTTTAGCAATTTCAACCATTACATTTTTAATACACACCATTTTCCAAAATATCTAAAATATGATTTTAAAATTACTAGAAAAAATGTCATAGAATTGATACTTATCTAAATTAAACTGTTCTCCGTTCTCTCTCTTCTTCTCCACTTTCTCTTCATGTTTTCAAACTTTTATCTTGGTAATCCTTCCTTTTTAATTTATTATTTATTAAAATTTTAAATTTCACATTTATTAATTATTAATTTGTTAATTAATAAATGCAAAATTTAAAATTTAAAATTTAACTATTAATTTTGTTTTGTGCTTTCAAATGTAATTTTTTTTATTAAGATTGAACAAATAAATTTGTCATATGTTTGATTGTTTTTCTCCATCGATAGAGAGCCCTTAGATTTCTCTCATTCTTTTGAGAACTTCTTGATTTCTCACTAAACCCTCCCCTCCCCACCCCACAAAAAAAAAAAAAAAAAAAAAAAAAAAAAAAAATCTAAATTAAACTGTTTGAAGCATAGTTATAAATTCCGGTCTGTTCCAGCCAGAAAGCACTGTTTCGATCAAAAACCAATGCGGAACAAGCTAAATATCGCTCCATTTTAAATTCTAGCCTGTACCGGCATGTTGTGGTCTGAACGGGGCGAGATGATTATGTTCCGCCCAAAATGGAAAAGTGACATATTAAACTCATTTGGAATGAAAGGTGTGAATAAAAAAATATATAAAGTTGTGGCTAAACGAATTTTGATTATGTTCATATTTATATTCAAAAACAAAGTTATACGATGTTTATTGAAAAAAATAGCATGGTGTAATAAGATTTCATTGGTATATGTCTAAGGACGAATTCTCAGGTGCGGCAGTCGCACCTGGTGCAACGGGCCATTCCCGTGTGCTGAACCCGCCCGCTCCAGTCTTCCTCCCTTCCCAGATCGCTACACGTGTCCTTCCTTTAAAAAAAACCCCAATAACTTTAAAATACTATATCTTGAGATTTATAACTCGGGAAAAAATCTAAAAATACCCTCGTGTTCGTCTCGACGAGACGAATCAAACTAGATAGGTCATGATGTGGTTTGATTTTATTTTTTTATATAAAAAAACATATTTTTTTAACACACAAAAACATTGAGCTGCTCGTCAGCTGAAATGTAACACTCTTTTATAATAAAAGTAACAGTTTTACATTTAAAAAAGTAACACTTACTGTCAGAAGTAACAGCAGTTTTGCTAAAAAAAATATATAAATAACTTGATAGTTTTTGTGGTTAGAAAAAGTAATAATTGAAGTGTAGCAGAGTACAAATATGATTATAATTTTTCTATATAGATGAGATGAATGTAACAACTTTAGTAAATGCTTTTTTTTTTCTTTTTTTTTTTTAAAGTAAGAATTCATGTATATAATTGTTTGCATTTCAATTGTTATTTTCTCAATAAAAATTGTTACATTTCAGATATAATGATACATTTAAGAATATAAACTGTTACAATTAAGGGAAAAAAATGTTACATTCATTTATTATAAAATGTAACATTAGTTTAGTTTGTCAATGTTATGTTATTTTTGAAAGAAAAAAAAGTGTTACATTTGAAAAACAGATTGTTACATTCCTTTTATAAAAAAAATGGTACATTTTTAATTGAGTAAACTGCTTTTCTGCCCCTCGTACTATGGCTCCAACATCAATTTAACACTCGTACTACTGAAACAACAAATGTATGATGCGTACTATAGTTTTATTAGCAAAATTAACCAATTTACTATTCAGTTTTTAATTTTTTTTAACGAACATTATTTTTTAACGGACATTAATTTATTTTAACAAAGATTAATAACTTAACGGAAATATATAGACCTTTTTACATACATCATGTTAACAAAACTAACTTTTGTTATCTCCATCATCTTCCCAACATCCACCCCACCCTTTCCCAGCCCAACACCGCCACCACCGCCCCCATCACCACCGCCACAAGCCATCACAACCAGTCACCACTCCACCTAACCAACTCCACCATTTTCAATTCGCCATTCACCCTTTTATAGAGTAACCAAATACCCGTCGATATATGGAATATGGAAACTGGCAAAAACAAATTATTAATTGAAAACAAAAACAAGAAAATCTAATACAAACAGCATCAATAATAGACAGAGAGGAGAAAAAGTCCTTCGGCGCACTGGTGGCCTTCCCACAGCTCAAGCCCACCTGTAACAATTCCCGGCACGAAAACCACCGGATGCTTCGCCCTCAAACCTTCCTTAAGAAATTTAACGCCAGGAGGATCCGGTAACAGCCCCGTGATGGCTTCCGTTACGTATAGGGGGAAAGACGACGGCATCGCATTGTACAGAAACAGCAAAATCCACCACACCACACAAAATGCACCCCACAAACCAACAACAATTGTCCACACACGACCACTTATACTTCTTCTTTTTCTTCTTTGCATTTTCTTCTTTCTCTAATAATTTCTTTTTCAGGTCGTCATCCTCTTCATCCGGCTGCATATCGGAGGCCGGCGGTTTCTCATTTTCAGATGGTTTTCTTCTCCGAATTAACGATGACATATCGATTTAGGTTATGTATTGAATAGGTCGTATGGGCTTTCTGGTAGGGTTTGGTTGAAACCCTATATTGTGGCGGCGGGGGAGCGATTAGAGGGTGGTTGAGCGGTCGCTGAATGTGGTGGGGGAGAAATTGGGTAGGGATGGGATTTTAGTGGATTTGGCTTGGGATTGGATGAGTGGTGGTGTCGCCGGAGGTGGGGAGGGGTTGCCGGAAGTGGGGAAGGTAGAGAGAGAAAGTGTGTGTGTGCGTTGTGTGTCGGGGGAGGGAGGGGAGGGTCGGCTTTGTTTGGGTCTTAGGGGTAGTTCTGTCATTTAGGTAAATTAAAATTGTGTTCTTGGATTAGGTGGTAGTTTGACTTAAGATGAGGGACTAGGTGGTAATAATCCCTTTGTTAAATTATTAACATTCGTTAAAATAAATTAATGCTCGTTAGAAAAAATAACGTGTGTTAGAAAAAGTTAACAACTGAATAGTAAATTGGTTAATTTTGCTAATAAAACTATAGTACGCATCATACATTTGTTGTTTCAGTAGTACGAGTGTCAAATTGATGTTGGAGCCATAGTACGAGGGGCAGAAAAGTAGTTTACTCATTTTTAATTCATGTATATAATCGTATGCATTTCAATTGTTAGTTTCTCAATAAAAATTGTTACACTTCAGATAGAAGGTTACATTTAAGAATATAAACTCTTCCAATTCAAAAAAAAAATGTTACATTCATTTATTATAAAATGTGACATTAGTTTAGTTGTTAATCTTATGTTATCTTTAATCTATTGTAGTAAAATTGTGGTACATTTTGACAAAAAAATGTTACATTTGAAAAAGAAAAAAAGTGTTATATTTCGTTATAAAAAGTTTTACTTTTGTTGGCGAGCAAAAAATGGCAAAGAAAAAAAAATGGGAAAAAAATTGGTCTCGGCTCGACTTGAGTGCGAGCCGTCGCACGCAGTACGGCGCCCGCATAAGAGACCACCTCATGTCTAAGATACATATATTATAGAACATACTCCCTCCGTCCCGGAGTAAGAGTCATACCTCTCATTTGCACGGAGATTAAAAAACGGTGGAAGTAAAGCAAGCGTTGTGAGTATAAAAGTAAAGTATAAGAGAGAATAGTAAGTTGATTGGTGTTGTGAGTATAAAAGTAAAGTATGAGAAAGAATGAATGAGATAAATAGTAAAGATTATTTGCCATTTTAAGAAAGAAACTCTTACTCTGAGACGTACCAAAATAAAAAGTAAGACTTTTGCTCTCTTCTCCGAGGCAGAAAGAGTACTTAAAAAGTGTGGAAAACTTGAAACAGTGCGTTCAGAAACCGGTACATCCCCGTTCCAATAACAAAACCCGTGCTTAGAGCCTTAGACCAGAACGGTATTCATAACTACAATTATGGTTGAAAGGCATCTTGTTTCAGTTCATCACTAAACCCTCGTCTCCCCAACCCTTAACCCCCACCAATCCAAGGCCGACCCTACGAAATCACCCCCGCAACTCCATTTTCATGCCTGCCGTTTCTTCATCCATAAATGCAAACGCCGACGGCCGACCCCTTTTGAATTTAATTGAAATTGTACGACTCCGCACCGATTCCCAATACACTCTCTGTGTCTTCTACGAATACTCCTCCATTGTTGTTTCTGTGAGTGGCTCTTTACCCACATATTCTCTTCATCTGTACATCTTTCAAGCTTGATTTGGGTTTTTCTTTTTGTAGGCTTATATTCAAAATACAAATTCTTCTTTGTACTATGCCAATTACATTCCTTTTGATTTTCTTTTGTGTTTGTGTATGATGTATCCCTTTTTATACTTCCTTAGTTCTAAAAGATAGTCCCACTTTTATTTTGATTTTAATGTCCAATTAGATTTTAACTTTCACTATAAAATTGTAATTAATTACCCTCATGAAAATCTAAAAAACGTTACTGATTGTATTCTTGATTTATCAATAGCAGTTCTTAGAATTTCAAGAATAATTTATTCTTTTCCAAATCATTATTTTTAGTCAAAGTTCAATGAATTGACCATGAAAATTAAAGTGAGCAATATTGATTTTAGTTTCTGTTAGTCCTTTGTCCTTTGTAATACTCCCTCCGTCCCATATTAAATGTCACACTTTCCTTTTTATCTGTCCAAAACAAATGCAGCGTTTCTAAATATGGAAAGTGTCTTGGTGCAATTTTACCATTGCAAGTAAAGCACATTACTTAAAAACGTTGAGAAGTCAAATGCGACATTTGGAGGGAGTGTGTATTTTATTTTTTATGTTGTTTTCTGTTTGTGTATGCTGTACTCTTTGTATGTTATCTTTCAAGCTTGATTTCAGTTGTTCTTTTTGTATGCAAATAATCAAGATACTAGTATTTCATTGTATTTTGTGCTATGTTCATTATTTTATTTATTTTGATTTGCTTTCCTCTTTGTTGTATGTCGTGACCCTCTACTTGTTTAAATTATGAATATTGTTTCTGTAGAGTGTATGAATTTTGATCTTACTTAGTCTCATTTTCTCTTCATCTGTACTCTTTAGTTGTAGGCATATCTTTCAAGCTTGATTTGGGTGTTTCTTTTTGTATGTATATAATCAAGACGCGATGATGACTTTGTACTTTGTCCATTGTTATTAGTATGCGCTTTGATTTGCTTCTCCTTGATTGTTGGATAGGATATGAGCTTTCGTAAAATATGATAGAAGACAAGGCAGCTGTATTCCTGTTTATCTTTATATGTATATGTTTCATTCAATAATCTCTATCACTCCATATTGTTTTAGCTTCATTTGTCAAGTGAATTGTTGGTGTTATTGCTTGATTATGAGTCTCCTAAAACTTGTTGCTACAATAATTCTAGCTGTTTTGATAATTTTGTTTAGCTAGGAATTGGGAGTTGCATTTCTAATCATGTTCTTCATATTCTTTAGA
The DNA here is from genome assembly GCA_026119855.1 of Campanula takesimana. Classification (NCBI taxonomy): domain Eukaryota; kingdom Viridiplantae; phylum Streptophyta; class Magnoliopsida; order Asterales; family Campanulaceae; genus Campanula; species Campanula takesimana. The sequence goes on from JAOWBW010001406.1 coordinate 86,076, forward strand.
TAAGAATTGCGATTCCCATTTCCAAACATTTTGCGTCCAGTATATGGAATGTTTAAATAGTGTACTGAAAATGGAGTCCCCTAGGCCTTGTTATCAGCACATGGACCCTTTGCTCAAATCTCAATGGAACCTCTTATTGCCTTTTTTATTTATTTATTTTTCTTATTTCTTTTGTTCAATAGTCACTACTCATTGCTTTACCTAATTAGCAAATGAATTATGATATTTTTCTCAAACAGGTTCAACTGGTACACTGGGAAGTTTTAAGTTCTGTTTTGTAGACTGCCATAATATTCTCATATTTTTTCTTATTTACTAGTTCCTCTGAAACGTTTAAATTAGTTTTAGAAACATATGCTCCCTGTAAGCCTGGCAATTGGGCGGGTCGGGACGGGTTCTAGCGGGTTGGCGGGTTAAGACGGGTCTACCCGCCACAACCCGTTTAAATTTACGGGTCAAGCGGGGCGGGTAACGGGTCGCCCCGTTTTTTTTTTTTTTTTTTTTTTTTTTTTTTTTTTTTTTAAAACCCCTTGGGATGTCAACCCAAGCTATTTGTTCTCGCGGGTTGAAACGTACGGGTTGAGTCGGGTCAACCCGTTAAACTTCGCGGGTTGAAATGGGTGACCCGCTTTAATAACTTAAACGGGTCGGGTAATTAGTGGGTTGGGTCGGGCGGGTTAGCGGGTAACCGGCCACAATTGCCAGGCCTAGCTCACTGTTAATTTATATCTATCTTTGTTTTAGGTTGCATACTGCTTAGGACACCATCCTGATTGGCATATATTTTCTGTAGATTTTGTATAAATTCTAAACATTAGTTTTCGATTATAAAGAGGGTGGCTCATCATGTATGGTTCCATGGTCAGGACATTGGACTTTGAATCCAATAGCCCAAGTTTAAATCTCGGTGGGACCTGCTTTTACTTTTTAACATTCTCCGCTACTTTTTTGCTGTTAACTTTTCATTTGCATGCCTAGGGGGAGCAAGACATTGAACATTAAAGATTGAGGTCTTGGCGATTCCCAATCTTATAGATAGGGTTGTAAACGAGCCGAGCCGAGCTTTGGGGTGTCGAGCTCGAGCTCAAGCCCACTTGTTTGTTCGAGCTCAAGTCGAATCGAGCTCGTGAGCTGCTCGAGTCGATATCGAACTCGAGTTTTAACGAGCCGAGCTCGAGCTTAGGCATTTTTTTTTTAAAGAAAAATATGTTCTTAACGAGCTTATCGAGCCGAGTTCGAAAACAAAAATTCAAGTTTAATGAGCTTATCGAGCCGAACTCGAGCTTTTAACGAGCTAAACGAGGCGAACACGGTCGGCTCGATAACAAAAACGAGCTTGACAATCGGTTCGAGCTCGACTCGAGCTACACCTCGAGCTCGAGCTTTCACGAGCCGAGCTCGAGCCAACTCGGTTTGTATAACAGCCCTACTTATAGAGAACTGAAAAGGACAAACCACAATAAAGTACAAAAATGTTACTAGTACTACATATAGAATCTAAGAAAATAACTTAATCCCGTTAGAAACTCATGGATAAATTACTATCAAAATCCAAGAATTCCTTTCTGTATAGCTACACAATTTAACTGAGAAATTGTCACATACCTCTCTCATCAATTGTGTTATATAGCTTCGATTAGATTCCCTATTCCAAATATGTTTTCCAAAAGGAATATTCCTACTCATTACCATTAGCTATATTCATTGGGTGGCCCAGTTTAGTAGATGGAGGTCCATGGTCTAGTGGTCAGGACATTGGACTCTGAATCCAGTAACCCGTGTTCAAATCTCGGTGGGACCTATTTTTCATACCATAAGCTCTTTTTTTTTTTTTTTTTTTTTTTTTTATTTCGCTCCTTTCTTTTCTTTGCCAGGTTAGACGAGTTAAACACCTATTTCATCCCTAACCTATTGACCTTTTTACCTTTTCATCCTCAACCTATTTTTTTTTTTCCTTTTCATCCTTGAAGTATCTATTTGCAGGATGAAATGGTCCTTCCGTCTCCTCACCGTCTGGTCAAACGTTAAGGTGAAGACATATCAACGTGAAAAATAGATACTTCAAGGACGAAAAGGAAAAAAAAAATAGGTTGAGGACGAAAAGGTAAAAAGGTCAATAGGTTAGGGACGAAATAGGTATTTAACTCCATAACCTCGTTTATACACGTCATTCGCCGGATGGAGGTCAACGTCCACGTACGCGCAAGTTAACGTTTGACCAGACGGTGAGGAGACGGAAGGACCACTTCATCCTGCAAATAGATACTTCAAGGACGAAAAGGAAAAAAATAGGTTGAGGACGAAAAGGTAAAAGACGATAGGTTAGGGACGAAATAGATGTTTAACTCCAGGTTAGACAAACTAATTGAAGTTTCTGCTCCACCTGTACAACTGATGTACTGTTAAGAAATTGATTTTAGTAAAACAGAAATTTTAGATTTGTGTAGGCCCCTTTCAGTTGCCATGCCATAGGTCGTCTTCCCCCTTTGTTTGTTTATCAGAAGGTGCACCCGCAGCAGAAGACTATTACTCGCTGACATGAAGTCCTTATTCAATTGAGTTTAAATCTCAATTGGACCTGGTTTTATAGACAATCTTTTTCAGCCGACTTTTTAATTGCCCTTTTTCTTTTTCATGCTTTTCCTTTTGGTGGTGTATGTGTGCTGTTTTGGTAGGATTTTGGATTAGCAAGTCAAAACATAGTAATGTTTAGATAAGAACTGAAGAAGGATCCCAATATCCGAACATGTTGTCCCCTCTATGGAAATGTTTTGAATGCTTAATTAGTTATACTGAAAACGGAGTCTCGATGTCCCAGTGAACAGATGATTGACTTTAAAGCCAGTAACCCTTGCTTGAATCTCTGTGGGACCTATTTTTACCAGCCTTGGTGTTTTCATTCTTATATCTGCTTTTCAGTACTCGTTTTTGCCTAATTAGCATAATAAACTGAGCTTTGAAGCTTTTTTTTTTTTTTTTTTTTTCTCAAACAAATCCTACATTCTTTAGGCTCTCCTATGCTGCCACAATGTTTCTCTTTCCCTTCTTTCTTACTAGTGCTGGTGCACACGTGCACATGTTTTCTAAACACATTCGGTCCTAGTTAATAGTAGTATTTTCTATGGAACATTAGCTGTTATCTATATTAAAGAGGGTGGCTCGTCATGTATGGTCCCATGGTCTAGTGGTAAGGACAATGGACTTTGAATCCAATAGCCCGAGTTCAAATCTCGGTGGGACCTGCTTTTACTATTTCAACACTCTCCTTTACTTTTCTGATGTTAACGTTCCATTTGCATACCTAGGTGTAGATTTTTTTTTGAATATTAAACAGATTATTCTCCTTTGATTCGTTTTTCCTGTGTTCGTGCTACAGGTGACCCAAATCATTTTTGGATTGAGGCTTGATTGTTGTTGTCCGTTCTATAGGTGAGTACTCTTGCCTTCCTCCCTTCTTCTAAAATGGAAAAGCTTCATGGACTTTAGTTACTCCACTGTCCCAAAGCAAGTTTTCCAATCGACTTTTCACATGTTTTAAGAAAACATGGAATTCAAGTGTTTCTTCTTTAAAACATGGACTTCATTTGTTTCTCTTACATTCATCCTAAAAGTATCTTTTAGTGGTGTCTAATCAAATGAACCAGCTTTAGACTTAGAAAGGGTATTGAATGAAAGTGATTTGTCGTGATTTCATTGTTATGATTCTGTGAGTTCTTCTGATGTTTGTTTTGGTATCATGTGACAGGAAATCCACCTAAAGTGGAAACATATATAATAATCAGACTCACAAAGGAAAATAAAATAAGCTAAAAAATTAATTATACTCGTAATGGCTATAAAGACTGACAAAAAACATACGACTTCAATAACCTTAACGCATAGAGAAGCTAATGGAACGAGCCACAATTATGATTTAGTGGTGTTTTCCTAAACCAAAGGGGAATCAAAATTGTCATAATTACTGTTTGTAGTGGTTAAATGTTATTTTCCTAAACTCAAAGGCGGGAATAATGACAGCTCCAAAACCAAGGGAATGCGAATTTGCTTCCCCCCATTTAATAAACATCTTCTTTGCCTTGTAATAAGAGGAGAGAGTGGGAGGGCTACTAATTGGTTTATGCTGTTTCTTATGTTTGATTTTGTCTAGTTTAGGAAAATTAATCTGCAATACTATGTCATGTGTAGCGTCTTTTAATTAAAGCAAACCACCCCACTGAGATCCAGGGCAGTTATAGAACACCTTACAACCACCATTCCATCAGTTGGTATTGGGACGGTGCATCACGCCACAACACCCGAGTGACATGGTACGACTGTCCCACTTAACTTATTCCACTTTAGAGAGGCCATGCATAAATGAAGAGATGAAACAATTTCACAATTAGTCAGGAAGCCAAAAGCAGACATTTTTGTTTTTGTTTTTTTCCCATAGAAATCTTTGCAACAATGCTGACTTCTGAGAGTATCTTTATGTTCTTCATTGTGGGTAAATTGATTGTTCCTCCATATTTCAAATGCATATTTGGATAGCATAATAACCAATTTTTTGGGTAGGCGTTAAGATTTAGTCTGTAGATTGAATTTAAAGGCGTTTTTATGATTACAGGACAAGTGAACTTGTGCTAAGATTATTAATCACTTATTGCCATTTTAATGTTTTCCCCTTTTTTGTGTTATAAAAGGACACATGGCAAGAAGCAGTAATGTCAGAAGAAACCCTTTTCGGACCTGCCGTAGGAGGAGGTTGGCCACCAGCAATGAAGATGCTTACATGCTCATCATAATGAAGCTGGGGCTCTTTGATTTCCTGGCTTTCAGCAGTGTTTGCAAGTCATGGAGATCAGAAGCTCTTTCAAACCGGTCAACCTTCTTTCAACGAAAAGAGCCTCTTCTTTTGACCTTATCAAATAAAGTTTGTACCTTGACCAACATATTTGATGAAGGAAGAAGGTACAAGACAGATCTTGGTACTTCATCTAGTGGTGGTTCTTGTGTAGGTGTTTCATGTGGGTACCTAATAATTCGTCATAGCAAACCTTATTCTGAGTTATATCTTGTGAATCCCGTTACAAGACATGAACTTTATTTCCCAAGCTATCCTCGTTTATTCACCTTGGCTATCCAAACCCGTAATTGTAATACTATGTAGAGGAGATAATCAGAACCACATGATGTATTCTGGACCTGGTGATTCCGAGTGGGTACTTCTCCCAATTCCAAGCCGAGGTTGGAATATTGTGGACTTGGCCTTGTCAAGTCTGAAGTTACTCGACTTAGAAGATGGAATGCGTGTTAAGAGAGGGTGTGGGGGAGGAGAGCTTGTTTATTAACAGAGTTAAGTCCTCTGCGGTTGTAAAGAACTAGTAACTGGCTTGGGCACTGGAAGACCCAGTACGAAAGCACTTACATTCTTCCTCGTGGAGGATGTTACTGGTATTTTCCCCATGAATGTTACACCACTAATATTCTTACTGATTCATAAATGCAGAAGCTCTGTTCTTAAGTTCTGGATTCAGTTTCTGCTTAGAAATACTCATTGAATTTGTTGTAGGTTCAAAGGCTTTTTTTGTATAAATGGTTTTTGTAATGTTTTGGTACATTGCCTGGGCTCATGTATTTTATGGACAAAAGTATGATCCAACATTGTGTATATGAAATTCTTAGGAATGCACTCTTGATTTTCTTTATCTTGGCATCTTCCTGCTTTATTTCGACAATATTCAATGGGAGATATAAAAGATCAAGCGATTTTGTGGATTTAGGATTTTCCCATTCTAACTAATTTTTCATGCCTCCAAAATTTCCCTTTTCATTTTTTTTTTATTGGGCCTCCTTGATTTACTACTCCTACAATCATATGGATTGATTATATTTAGTCAAAAACCATATTTTAATCACTAAAATTTAATCATTTTTAAAATGTTTTCATTGTACTATATTATTTTAAAATGTTTTCACTGAACTTTCACATTTTTTCAAATGTGTTGACACCGTTAATAAATTCACTAAAGAATACTCTCTTTGTCCCAAAATACTTGTAGTTTTAAGACTTTCACACAAATTAAGAAAAGCAATCAATGCATGTTTAATGGACTAAATTACCCTTTAAATATTTCAAGTACCAACACAATTAAATGCTTTTACAATGACAACTACCATAATAAATAAGGGTATATTTGGCAAACAATGTCAAATATGTCTAGATAAAAGCAAAACTACAAACATCATTTTGAGAGAAATTTCAACTCCTTAAACTACATGTATTTTGAGACGGAGAGAGTATATGTCAACAACGTTAACATATCGGTTGAAAACTTAACAAATATTAGTCACGTTAAGTCGCTTGGCAAAATTTTGCTAGATTTTTAGCAAATTAATTTAGAAAGAACATTTTGAAAAGGGTTAAAATTTAGTAAGAAAAAAAAAAAAAAAAAAAAAACGGTTTTTGCCATTAAACCATAAAGCTAGATCGGCCCGGTTTTCTGTCTACCCTACCAAGTACCGTCCCACCCTATATATACAACCTTTGTGTCTCTATCGCTCTTCTCTCTGCCTCTGTCCATTCGTTCTAAAGATTCCCGTCCATTTCACAATCTGCTGTCTCTGCTCTGTTTATCCGTAAGGTTAGTGTGTAATTTTTTAATTCATCATAATTTGTATTTTCAATATTGGGTTAGACCTAACTATAATTTTGGGAAAATATCAGTTTGTAGATGGAGGAACACTCTCCTGGCGTTCTGCGAAATTCAAAAAATCAGGTATCGGTTGATCTTGGTTCTACTCCTTTTATTAGGGTTTATTTTCTTATTTTAATGTTTGTGAACATCATTTGATAACTTTTGAAATCCATAGATACCATGTTGCAGATCTTGGCTAATTTTAGTGAATGTTGACTGAGGTTTCTTGGATCATTTCATACAGTTGATTTAATGTTCTACCAGATCCCTCAGTGATGATAATAAACTCATTTATGTATGTATAAATACCTATGTTTTGAACTTTATTTGATAGCTTATGATTTCCTTACATAATGTAAATAAATGTGTATCGTCAACTGTCAACCTTTCTTGGATCATTTTTGATAGTTTATTAAGCTTTGATGTTTTATTAATTTCCTCACTCATGTTAACAAGCTCATTTATTGATCTATTGTTTCCAATATGATGGTAAAATCTTTTAGCCAATCTACCACGTCAATATATAAACTTTTGCCGAGTGTGTTATGAGAACCATCTTTTTTTTTTACACTTTTTCTCGATTTGCTAAGGCATCCAAACATGCTATTACGGAGAGGTTTTACGAAAAGGTTTACTCCCCTCCATCAAAAAAAGTCTCACTTTCCTTTTTGGTTTGTCCCAAAGTTCATATTACTCCCTCCATCCCTTAATAATGGTTACTTTTGGTCGAACCTACTTGAACTTTGACTGACAATTTATGCTAAACTATTAATCTCTATAAAAAATTGAAAATGGTTATTAAATCACCAATAGAAACATTATCAATAACTTATTTTTAAATTTTTATGGAAATAAACAATTTAGCATAAAATGTTAGTCAAAGTCAAGTAGGTTTGACCAAAAGTAACCATTGTTATGGGACGGAGGATGTATACCATAATAAACAATAATTATAGTACAATATCAAGTAGGTAGCAAACAAGTAAAGCATCATTCATATATATTATACATTGGTGAAGGGGATTATTTTTTGGGATGGGTCGAGTGTGAATAGTCTTACTAGTTGGTTATAACATTTGATCGATTCCCTAGCACTTATCCTGATTCTTTTCTTAAATGAATGCTGTAGTATTTTGCATCTTTGTCTTGTTTAATGTTGGCTTGTGAGTTGACTCAAATTCTTTGATCTACAAGTGGTGCAGTTGTTCTAAGAGTTCTGATCTTTCATTTTCTTAATTGATATCAATATCTAAAGTTTCAGCAGATATATCATTGAATTTGCTTGCATTTATAGTCTGCCTAGAATGGCCATCCTTGCAAGATATATCATGCAATAAATAATTTCTATTGGCTGCATTTCAACCATGCTCATCGCTTGGGGATCCATATTGTTCTTCTAAATTTTTATTTTGAACACGTTTTTTCGTTATTTTCGGTCTATTACTATATAAATTAATGTAGGATTTGGCCATTATTAAGCAGTCAAATAAGTCAATATAATGTTCGATCTTGGCCTTCTTGGTTCATTCATCAAGCTCTCATCACACTATCGGTGATGGTATGCCCATGCACAGGATTGTGTGATGCTAAAACGATTTGATCATCTTTTTGCTATCTGACTAGTCAATTTTTAGGGTGGATGTTAAGTTGATAGGGGCAAGATCATGTGCCTTGTTGTACTTGTATTGAGATCTTTCCTTGAAAAATGTTTTAATATGAGATAATTTTGCTGCAAGCCAGATGGTTTGATCGTGGTATTGCTGTTTGACCAGTTTTGTACCTTGAGATGTTCATGCTACCTATATTTGCTTTGGTTAACCTAAGACAATCAACTATGTTAATATTTTCTTACCTGTCTTATTTATTTACTTTTACGGCTTTAATAGATATGCTGGATCCAAACAGCAAATTTTCTACTGCGATTCAGATCTGCGACCAACATACAATGGCTTTACAATTCAGTGGTTCGGCTTGGGCATTGTTGACTTCTGCTATACGATTTAAGGCATTCCTCCTTAACTCTGAACTTTTTTTGTTATCATTTGGATCATGTTTCATTACAGTTCATTGGCATGCAGCCAGAAGTTCCTTTTCAACTTGCTGTCCTTTTAACTCAAGCTCTTTTTAATCCTTGCTTTCCTAAAATAATAGAAGCTTCAAGAATGAGATTTTGTTCGTTTACATCATTCCAAACCAAGACTGTCCTAATTATTATTTTAAAATGGTCCAATATCCTAAAATATTTGAAGTTACCTCGTTATAATATAACAACAATAGTTGTCCAGGACTCCTCGAGACTGTATATTATCTCATTACCACTTCCTTACTATGGTAAATAGTGCATAGTTCCCTTGATCATACTCAGTCATAGAAAGCGTAACATTGTGGCACCTTAGCCAAGTGTTGCACGGTACCATAGTTTATATGGACAAATTGGATAGAGACTTAGAATGCAGCTTGTTTTAGCACACCTTTGGTTGGTTGCTTGCTTGTAAGAAGCATTTGTGCAACAATATTGTGTTCATAATTTACTTCTCTTTTTGGCACATGGTTTAAATATTTTTCTTTTTTTGTATGTGTGTTTAATAGTTGAACAAAACTCATATGCGGCGGCCGCATATGGTGAGACGGACCTATCCGCGGGTCGAACCCGCCCGTCTCCAACGACCCGCCTGCTCCAACCTCTCCCCCCTTCCCAGATCGCGACACATGGCGCGTATTAAAAAAAAACCTCCAATAACTTTAAAATGCTGTATCTTGAGATTTATAAGTCCGAAAAAAATTCTAAAAATACCGTTGTGTTCGTCTCAACGAGACGATTCAAGCTAGATAGGTCATGATATGGTTTGATTTTTTTTTTTTTTAAAAAAACATACTTTTTAACACAAAAAAATTGAGCTGCTCGTATCCTGAGATGTAACACTTTTTTCTGATAAAAGTAACAGTTTCATCTTCAAAAAGTATCACTTTTTACTGTCAAATGTAACAGCAGTTTTGCAAGAAAAAATAAATAGTTTGATAGTTTTTGTGGTTAGAAAAAGTTAATATTTGAAGTGTAACATAGTGCATATATGATTATAATTTTCTATATAAATGAATGTAACATTTTTTTAGTAAATGTTACTTTTTTTTCTTTAAAAAAAGAGTAAAAATTCATGTATATCATCGGGTTTGCATTTCTATTGAATGTAAAACCCTAGAAAAGTGTTACAATTGAGAAAAAAGGTTACATTCATTTATTATAAAATGTAACATTAATTTAGTTGTCAATCTTATGTTATATTTAATCTATTTCAGCAAAATTGTGGTACATTTTTTTAAAAAAAAAGTTTTACATATGAGATAAAAGTGTTACATTTATTTATAAAAAAGTGTTACTTTTGCTGGCGAGCAAAGAATGACAGGGAAAAAAAAGTTGAGGGCAAAAAGAAAATTAAAAAAATAAAAATTGGCTTGGCTTGGCTCGGCTCGGCTTGGCTTGGCTGTGAGCCGTCTCACGCCGTGAGACGGTCCGCCTCTTAATAGTTAGTTAACTTGGTAATTTGTTGTATCAATAGAGTTAAAATTGTAGGGTGGATGTGGTTAGTAGGCTTGTTAGAAGTATTTTTATGTCAATATTGTGTTGTCAATTTACTTATCTTTGGCTACCTGCTTTATTTAATTTTTGTTTTAGTTTAGTTAACTTGGAAATGTGTAGCGATTTGTTACTCCCTCGTACCCTAAACGAGTGTCCATTTTGAAGAATTTTTGTCCCAAATGAATGTCTATTTTGGAAAAACTCTGTCCCTAAATGTTTTTTATTTCCATTTTTTTTACAATAGTCTTGTTATACTCGCAAAACTAAATGTTTGGAAAGAGGATTACAAGAATATATATTAATCTTAGACTCTAAATCGTATAAGAAGTAGGCATTTTTTGAATGTCCCTTAAAATGAGATTTTGACATTCGTTTAGGGATGGAGGGAGTACTTCTTATTGCCAAAGATGGTATTTTGCCAATTCTTTGTCCGATAAGCTATATTCTAAATGTTATAACTAAATCTCTATGTTGCATTGCATTTTAATGGCGACATTTCCGCTATATTGATTAGAAAACATGCTCAAACGCGTCAGTATTTTTCATTAACTTTTTGCATCCCAGTATCAAGACTAACATCATATAGAATTTTAGATTAACAAAATTTTCACCAATAAACTTGTTTGACACCCATCTTACAAACCATCCCCCAACATAGAGAAAAAAAGACAAGCATATGGCTCGTTTTAGAGAGCTTTCTGTTTTATACACCAGAGGGTATTAATGAGGTTTGGTATTGATCCCCGTGTGTAACGTATCTTCTCCACCTATATAAGTCTTCTTTCTTGGATCGTTCTTTCCCCTATTCCTTTCCTCAACTTCTTTTGTCCTCAACGCGAGTAACCTATAGTTTTGCCAACCACTTTGACTCCATCGAGCTCCGCGTTTGTCGATATCTTCAACACCGGTGAACTCCAGGTCTCTCTCTCTCTCTCTCTCTCTCTCTCTCTCTCTCTTTGACTCTTTTTTCCTCTCCACCGTCTTTGATCTGGTTTTGAAGACGACGACTCCACGGTTTCACGGGAACTCTCGTCACGTTGATTGAAATTTGCGGTGGGCTTTATTTTATTGAAGCCTCGGATTAATAAATAAATAAATGTTAAAATCAGATCTCATTTGTTAATGACAAATCTGATCCCCCAATTAATTTAATCTCATGAAAAGAATAATAAATTAGATTCCTTATTTGCAAATCTATGCTTAGATATGCAAATTGGGGATTTGTTATTATTGTTTCCGGGTGATTAAACTAATTGTGGATTGATTTATTGTTATTTTTTGATAAATCAGATCTGGTTTCGTCGTTTCTTTTGTGTAATAAATTAATTTGTGGCCTCAATTATTTTTATTATTATTTGTCTTAATAAAATATGATTTATTCTTTATCTTGGGTGATTAATAAATTGAGGATCTAAAGAACCCAATTATATGAACAAGATCTCTTAAATTAGGGTTTTTTTTTATCTTTATTGATTGCTCCACATTTAGGGCTTTTAATCGAGGCTATCGAGCCAAGGTGGGCCTAGCATGCTCAAGCTTGCATCTTATAAGAATTTTTTTGGGTGATGTGTAATGTGTATGATTGATTTTGCTAAAACGTTATTGGCTTGGAGCTGCTACGGGTGTGTCAGTGGTTAAAAGGCTTGTGCACTAAGCATCCCTGAGTAGCGAGTGTCTAGGAAGGGTCCCCACTACAATGGTGAAGTGTGGGTAAACCTTACTCTGCATTGATCACTACTTTATTTATTTAAAGGGGCAATGCATGATAAATTCTTTTTTTACAAATCTCTTCCCCATAAGTTTTTCACAACATGTTGTGTTATTCAGCAATTGTACTGCATGACATAACACTGCACACTGAATATACTACTGCATGGCAGGATGCAGTACTATTGATGCAGTATCATACTTTTTTAATACTGCATATTGAATGCTGTATTATATAATACTTAACATATCATATATCATATTGCATAGGAACTTTACAGGCGTTTCAATTTAATGGGGAACTTGTGGGGAAGTGGATTATCCAAAAAGGAACCTTTGGGGCATTTTCCCTTACTTAAAAGAAGTTTGTTTGAAATAAATTTATCTGGTCAGCGGTAAATGATTTGATCTTGAGCTTATGAGCTGAGTTTTTGTTGCGGAAGCTTGTTAAGATAAGTTGACTTTTTTTTTCCCCTGCCTATCCACAATCATATAGATACTAGAATAAGCCTTGAGTTCAATAGTTTCAGTTGGTGAGGACAACTCAACGATTACATAAGTTTGTAGATGGGTATTACAAGTGCACAATGGAATATGATATTTGTTATAGTTGGAGTTTTAAAATTCCTCAAAGACGGATATTCATTTAGGGGTGTAGGATCCACATGTTCCGCATATGTAGCGCACATGTGTCTCACACGTGTCGCCTTTTTCCCGCGTCCGGTCATTCCCGTGAACGCTGTCCCTTTCTCTCCCGCTGACGCATCTCTGCTCCGCGTATTCATCTATATTTCCCGCGGGTACATCTCACTCCCGCTGATGCATCTCTGCTCCGCGGATTCATCTATCTCTTCCGCGGGTACATCTCAGTCCCGCGGATGCATCTCTGCTACGCGGATTCATCTATCTCTCCCGCGGGTACATCTCAGTCCTGCGGATGCATCTCTGCTCCGCTGATTCATCTATCTCTCCCACGGGTACATCTCAGTCTCGTGGATGCACTTTTCTCTCCCGCGGATGCAACTCTGCTCCGCGGATTCATCTATCCCTCCCGCGGGTACATCTCAGTCCCGCAGATGCACCTTTCTCTCCCGCTGATACATCTATCTCTCCCGCGGGTACATCTCTGTCCCGCAGATGCACCTTTCTCTCCCGCGGATGCATATCTGCTATGTGGATTCATTTATCTCCCCCGTGGGTACATCTCTGTCCCACGGATGCACCTTTCTCTCCCGCGGGTACATCTTTGTCCCGCGGACGCACATTCTCTCCCGCGATATGCGGGTTAGTATCCTCTAAATACTTCCCACGATTAGACAAGGTCGGGGAAGTCTTCTATCCATCGGGATCCTCGAGGAGCAGTGGATTGGAGGCTAGAATAGTGAAGTTCGTCACGTGGCCCAATCATTGGATGACACGTGGCCTAGTTGGGTTTAAAAGGGAGAATTGCGGGATGGTCATCACACATGCAGTGCATGTGCCTTGCACATGACCTCATTGCCTATAAATACCCCATAAGGGATCCATTTGTGACAACAAGGGCTGATCATACCATAGCACATAATTTCTCTCTCTATGAGACCACCAAGTTCCGCAGTACCTGTCTCTCCCCAGAACCCTTCTAGTTCCTATTCTCGCTCCTCCTCTCTATTACTCTCCGGTGATCCGTGTAACGCCTCCCTACCTAGAATACTCTTTTTCCGCATCATAAAACCCTAATACAACTTTGTAGGACTACCCTTCTCCAAGGGGAAATATTAAAAATAGACGGTCATTTAGGGACAAATGGTAACTTTTAGTTGCAAAAAACTGGAAACAAACATGGTTGATTAACACTACTTGCATTGTTTGGCCCTTGAAAAACTAGGGATATCTAAATTTGAAATATGTTTGTGCTTCTAATTTACGAAATCGATACATATATGTTATTAGTTGTGCATTGATTTTTTTTATTGTATAAAGCATATGCGAATTAGTTACTTCGTATAAATAACTGTAAATAGCTGCTTGAGTCGTCTAGTGTACAGGGTACACATTATGTTTTTCTACACGGGGTAATGGGATAATTTTATGTAGCGATTTTATTCAACTTCTATTGATTTTTTTTTATTTTTTTTTTAAATTTGTTTCTTCCCTCCTCTTTTCATTGATGATTCCATATGACGATTCTTGTTAGCCCACCCCCACCCCCACCCCAAATCATTTTGGGACTAAGGCTTTGTTGTTGTAGTGCAATTGTTGGATGTTTCACCTTAGTTAATATGTTATGTACTAGTACGCAACTTCATGTTTTTCCCCGTCTTTTTTTCTCCTTCAACCTATGGTTTTGTTTGGACCTCAGAGGAAGGACAAGGAAACATAAAGGGTAAATCCTAGGAAATTAAGATTAAAAGCTGATTCTGATGATAAGATTAAAAATTTTAAAAATTTACTGTTGACATACTATGTGTCATTCTGAAAGCGCTTTTTCTACGATTCTTTAATTGTTTAATGATGTTTTCAGTCTCATTTGTCATTTTCCACTCATGGTTAGACCCGATCAAAGCATAAATAATTTCAGCAGTTGAGAACCAATAACCACTTTGATTAGTTTTACTGTCTATTAATGTTTCCGCCCTTATTTCATGTTAAAAGGACACATGGCAAGAAGCAGCAATGTCAGAAGAAACCCCTTTCGGACCTGCCGTAAGAGGAGGTTGGTCACCAGCAATGAAGATGCATGCCCCCCATGGCAAAATCTTCCCCAAGACATCCTCATTGTCATCATAATGAAACTGGGGATTTTTGATTTCCGGGCTTTCGGCAGTGTTTGCAAGTCATGGAGATCAGAATCCCTTTCAAACCGGTCAACCTTTTTTAAACAAAAAGAGCCTCTTCTTATGACCTTATCAAATAAAGTTTGTACCTTGACCAACATATTTGATGAAGGAAGAAGGTACAGGACAGAACTTGGTATTTCATCTAGAGGTGGTTATTGTGTAGGTGTTTCGTACGGGTACCTAATAATCTGCCAGAGCAAACCTTATTCTGATTTATATCTTGTGAATCCCATTACAAGACATGAACTTTATTTCCCATCTCTGCCTGAAAATACACCCTACTTTTATATCCGTTTCCGGGCTATCCTCGTCTATTCATCTTGGTTATCCAAACCCGTAGTTGTAATACTATGTAGAGGAGGTAATCGGGATCATGTAATGTATTCTGGACCCGGTGATTCCGAGTGGGTACTTCTCCCAATTCCAGACCAAGGTTGGAAAATTGTGGACTTGGCCTTCTTTAAGGGTAAAATTTACTTGTTAAATAGTGATGGTAGAATTGGGGAAATGAAGCTAAATGACGCCTTGTCAAGTCTGAAGCTGCTTGATGTAAAGAGGATGCCATCTTTAGAAAGAGAGTTGGTTAGTTCAGGTTCAGGGGAACGGCTCTTCATGGCAGATGATCCTTCATCGATATTAGCTGAAGAAGAGGTAATAAAGCACGAGATTGACTTTGAGAAAATGGAATGGGTGTTAAGAGAAGATGTTGGGGATGAGAGCTTGTTTTATAGCGAAGTTAACTCCTCTGTTGTTCTAAACACTAGTAACTGGCTTGGGCGCGGGCAGACTCAGTACAAAAGCTCTTACATTCTTCCTTGTGGAGAATGTTACTGGTACTTTCCCCATGAATGTTACACCACTAATATTCTTACTGATTCATAGTTGCAGAATATGTAAGTTGTTAATTTGATCTGCTTTGTAATGTTTCCTTTTGAACAGAGTAGGAAATTTGTTGTAGGTTCAAAGGCTTTTTGTTGCTTTTTTTGGTACATTGCCTTTTGACCCATGTCATTTTAGTGGACAAAAAGTATGATCCAACATTGTGTATATGGAATGTACTCTTGATCTTGTTCATCTTGATACCTTCCTTGTTTATTGCACTAGGAAATATTCAGAAATTTGGCACATTTTTCCCAGTCTCAATCTGCATTCATAAACGTTGTTATAGTATGTCTCTCGTAAAATTTGTCCCATTTAACTTTTTATAATCAACTCACGTTAACTTTGACCATACATTTTTGTAAATTTGATGATTATAATGAAATTTTAAAAATTGATAATTCGTTTCATAATTTATCAATTACAATATTTAAAATTCATTTTTATAATCAACTCACGTTAACTTTGACTCATGTCATTTTAGTGGACAAAAATTGACAAACTTTGAGGGAGTATTAGACAACCAAATTGAAACACTCCCTCCGTCCCAGAGTAAGACTTTCCATTTTGGTACGTCTCAGAGTAAGAGTCTTATTTTTAAAATGGCAAAGAATCTTTACTATTCACCCCACTCATTCTCTCTCATATTTTACTTTTATACTCACAACACCAATCAATTCACTATTCTCTCTCACTCATTCTCTCTCCTACTTTACTTTTACACTCACAACATTTACATCACTTCCAATATTTATTAATAAGCATGCAAATGAGGGGTAGGACTGTTACTCAGGGACGGAGGGAGTAATTTGATTGAATTCCGTCCACCACTCTGATTTGATTATCAGTGTTCATTCTTTTGTAGTTACTCCCTCCGTCTCAAAATAGATGTCGTTTTGGAGTGTTTCACATATAATAAGAAATGCCATTAATGCATATGAAGAAGTCCCAAATACCCTTAAAGTAATTCAACTACCTAGGTAATTAAATGGTTAGGTAAGAGATACTTCACTATCATTATTAAGGGTATAATTGGTATAGAGCAATAAAAAAAAACTTTGAAAATAGTGAAACGACAAGTATTTTGAGACAAAATTTAACTCCCAAAACGACATCTATTTTGAGACGGATGGAGTATATAGGTTTTTTTATTCCCCTAAAGCTCTCTAAGACTACTTAATTCTTTAAAGAAAATATGCCACTCTCTTTGTCTCCTACTCTTAGAGTAAGAGTTTTACTTTTGTTTTTTTAGATTTGCAAAATTTGGTTTTATCTAATGACTACAATGAAATTTGGATTTATGTTACCAATTCTTCATTGTCTCACGTCTTCTCTCTGTTTGTTGAGAGCCATTGTATTCTCTCTGTTTGTTGAGAGCCATTTGTTTTTTCGATGTTGTATTCATGTATTCAAAGTTAATGAATGTTACCATGCTTGTAATGCTCGGTTGGCGGATTTTCGCTAATCAAGATATGCTAATCAATGACGTGCTAAAAGCGATATCTTTTTCGTGTATGGAATTTTTGAAGGTCACTATAAATCCGTGTCCAATATTCTCTTGGAGGGCATCTTTGCAACACAAGATATTGTAGGGTCTGCTCCCGAGTTTTTAAAGGAGAGAAAAGAAAGAAAGACGAGGGAATGGGAGGGAAGAGAAAGGGAGGGGAATGAATTTAATTCCTTCCTGACGTGCTTCCCGAGTTAGGAAAGAAAATGAAGGAAACACTCAATTTTCTTTTCTCTTGCTCCTGAATTTTGGAATGAAATGAAAAGAAATTACAAAAGATTACATTTGTGCCCTCATTTGTACCATTCATATTCATTCAGATCGTGCAAGTGAATCTTGTTTTTTGACTACACTAATTTTCAATCATGCTGGTAGATGAACACAATAATATATCTAATTGCGAACTACTCTCCTCGTCCCATAATGATCGTTTTATTTCATCATTTTATTTATATCATAAAATTAGTCTTATATCCATTAAAACTTCAAAATTAATAAATTTTTAAAATTTATAATGTAATTTAAAAAATGTTCATAAACGAAAGTATAATTTTGTGAAGTGCCATTTCTTTTATTATTGTGAATGAATATGATTTGTCGTTTGTTAAAAAAAAAAAAAAAAAAAAAATCTTGGGCATTTTTAAGGACTACTCCCACCGTCCCAAAATTATTTCCCCAATTACATCAGATAAACCCACAGATTATCATAACAATAGAAGCACCTTCGTTTTTAGCAGTAGTAGAAGTAGCGTTATTAGAAGAAGCACGAATGAAAGAATATGAATTAAGCATACTGAACATGGCAAAAGTTGCAAATTATGGATTAGAATTGGGGGAAAACGTATCTTTTCCATGGCTGAGTAGAAGGTTTGTGCAGAGGTGATATTGATACTAGGGACTGATTGGGAGGGTAAAGTTGAATTTTTAAAAACATTGTTTAATCTTTAAATTTCTTTCCTCCCATTTCACCTCACTTTTTGGGTGCGCTCCCGAGTTTAAAAAAGAGAAAGGAAAAGAATTGGGAGGAAGTATAATTTATTTTCAGGTTGCTCCAGAGATTTTTTAGAGAAGAAATAGGAAGAAAAGAAAAGAAAATTTCACTAATTTAATAATTTTTCTCCCTTTTAAATCATCCCAAAAGTGAGAAGATTTGGGAGGAAAGAAAGGTAATAAGTGTAAAACAAGGGTCATATCTTTTAATTTCCTTTTATTTCTACTCAAACTCGGGAGCAGCATGCAAAGGGAAAATTAAAAATTTTCTTCCGTTTTCTTCCACACTCGGGTCGGAATGATTTTAAACTCTCTCACCTCCCTTTCTTTACCCTCCCCTTCCTTTCCTTTTTTTTTTTTTTTTTTTTAAAAAAAAAAAAAAAAAAAAAACTCTGGAGCAGATTTAAAAGAGGGGAAATCTGTGATATTTTCCTTTCTTTTTTCTCTCTCTACAATTCTGTCTAGGAGCACACATTGAAAAGAATTTATTTTAGATTTCCTTGTATTTCCTTTCTTTTCTCTCCTTTTTCTAACTCGGGAGCAGACGAGCAGCTTTTATGGTGATTTGTGGATTTGGTTTATACCCATCCCCCATCCGCACAAATCCCCGCCGTTTCTTCATTGACAAAGGCAAACGCCGACCTCTTTTGAATTCAATCTACGACTCCGCACCGACTCATAATAATAGACTATCTTTTCTCCGACGAATAATCCTCCACTATTGTTTCTGTGAGTGGTATGAACTCTCATCCTCTTTACCCACACATTCTCTTCATCTTTCAACCTTGATTTTTTATTTTTTTTATATGTTTATATTCAAAATAAGTTCTTGTTTGTACTTTGTCCATTACATTCCTTTTGATTTTGTTTTATGTTTGTGTATGCTGTATCCCTTTTTGTACTTCCTCACCCCAAAATATTTAGTCCCACTTTGATTTTGATTTTGATCATTGTTATTGATTGTATTCTTGATTTATCAATAGAAGTTCTTAGAATTTCTTGAAAATTAAAATTACCATATATTGTTGGTCAAAAGTTCAATGAATTGAATATGAAAAATTAAAGTGAGTGGGTTTCTCTTACTCCTTTGTACTTTGGTATACTCCCTGCATCCCATCCGTCCCAGGGTAAATGTCACACTTTCTTTTAGTCCATCTTAAAATAAATTCCTCATTTCTAAATATGGAAACTGTCTTAGTGCAATTCTACCGTTGTACAAGTAATGTGCAAGCAAGTAAGCACATTACTTAAAACCGTCGACAAGTCAAATGCAACATTTATTATGGGACGGAGGGAGTATGTCAATTATATTCCCGTTGATTCTGTTTTCTGGTTGTGTATGCTGTAATTGTATGTTTATCTTTCAAGCTCGATTTTGGTTGTTCTTTTTGTATGCATATAATCAAGATACAAGCACTTCATTGTATTTTATGCTATGTCATGTCCATTATTATTTTTTCATTTCCGTTTCCTCTTTTGGTGTATGTTGTGACCCGCTACTTGTTGGAATTCTGAATAATGATTGTGTAGGGCGTATGAATTCTGATCTTAGTTACTCTCATTTTCTCTTCATCTGTACTCTTTTAGTTTTTTGTATATCTTTCAAGCTTGATTTGGGTGCTTCTTTTTGCATGTATATAATCAAGATGCGATGACGACTTTGTACTTTGTCCATTATTATAGTTGTTTTGATTTGCTTCTCCTTATGTCTATGTTGTGATCCTATAATTGTTGGATAGGGTAGGAGCTTTCGTAAAATATGATAGAAGACAAGACAATTGTATTCCTGTTTATGTCACAACCCTAAAAATAGGCTCATAATTTAGAGCCTATTTGTTCGTGAATGATGTCTACATGACATCACAACCTTCAAAACATGTGACTAAAAAAAAAAAAAACTTCTCTTTAAACTAAACACAATGACAACCAAGAGTTCACAACTCTTGAACCACACATAACAACTACAATAACTAGAACATCAAGAGTTCAAATGCAAAAAATGTGACATAATTTGACAAACTGGGAATTTTATGTGAGTGATGCATGTAAATTGACATGATTAAATGTATACATGATGTGCCATTTGTGTTGCTTGAGCTTGGGTTGAAAATGTGTTGAGGAATATAGGATGAGAATGATTAATGCTTCTCATTGTGTTGTATAACAAGTTGAAATGAGAATGGGGAAAAAATGATAAGACATGGTAAATTAGACATGGGAATGTCTAAGATTTCTTATGGTGTTGTGATATAAAGGGTCGTGATAGTTTATCTGTATATGTGTGTTCCATTCAATAATCTCTACCACTCTATATTGTTTTAGCTTCACTTGTCAAGTGAATTGTTGGTATTGTTGCTAGGTTTCAAGACAAGACAACTCCATTCTTTTCAACCAAATTTTGCTTGCCTTTTTTTCTTCTTTCCGCAGCTATTCATTTTTGGTGATCTGTGTGTAGTAGAGATGTTTTTTTTTTTTTTGGGGGTGGGCCCCCGACTCCTAAATTCTTTTGCTACTTGCTACAATAATTCTCGCTGTTTTGATAAATTTAGTTTAGGTAGGAATTGGGAGTTGTATTTTTAATCATGTTCTTCATATTGTTTAGATAAGAACTGGGATTCTCATTTCCAAACATGTCGTCTATTATTGGAATATTTTGAGTGTTTAGATAGTATACCGAAAAGGGAGCCCACAAGGCCTTGTTATCAACACATGGACTTGGAGTCCAGTAACCTTTGCTCAAATCTTGATGGACCTCTTGTTACTATCTTTGTTTTTTTCTTTCTTATTTCGTTTGTTCATTGCTTTACCTAATTAGCAAATGAATTTGAATTTCTCTTTGATCTTGCTTCTCAAACAGGTTCAGCTGGTACACTAGGAAATTTTAAGTTTCGTTTTTGTTGTGCTACTGCTGCCATACTGTTTTCCTACCTCTTCTTAATTACTAGTTACTCTGAAACGTGTAAATCATTTTTAAACACATTTGATCCCTGTCAATTTATATCTATCTTTGTTTTACGTTGAATGTTGCTTAGGACACCATCTTGATTGCCATATATTTTCCGCAGATTTAGGATCAACAAAAAGTATTTTCTATGAACACTGGCTGTTATCTGTAGTGAAGTGGGTGGCTCCTCATGTACGGTCCCATGGTCTAGTGGTCAGGACATTGGACTTTGAATCCAATCGCCCGAGTTCAAATCTCGGTGGGACCTGCTTTTACTTTTTAATATTCTCCGTTACTCTTTTGTTGTTAGCTTTTCATTTGCATGCCTAGTGGGGAGCAAATTATCGAACATTAAACATTGAGGTCCTGGCCATTCCCAATCTTATAGAAAACTGACAAAGACATACAGCCAAAAAGTCCAGAAATGTTACTACTTATAGAAGCTAAGAAAACAAACTATTCTCATAAGAAATTCATGGATAAATTACTATCGAAATCCAAGAATTCCTTTCTGTACACATACTCAATTTAACCGAGAAATTGTTACATTCCTCTCTCATCAATTGTGTTATATAGCTTCGATGAGATTCCCTATTCCAAATATGTTTTCCAAAAGGGATATTCTTACTCATTACCACGGCTATATTAGATGGGATGCCGAGTTTAGTAGATGGAGGGTCCCATGGTCTAGTGGTCAGGACATTGGACTCTGAATCCAGTAACCCGAGTTCAAATCTCGGTGGGACCTGTTTTTTCATACCATAAGCTCCTTTTTGTTCTGTTTCACTCCTTTCTTTCTTCTCTTCTTTATAAAGGCCCATTTCCTTGTCAAGTCAGAAAAATCAATTTAAGTTTCTGCTCTGCTCTTCAACCTGGACAACTGATGTACCGTTAATAAATTAATTTTAGTTGAACATAAATTTTAGATCTTTGTAGGATCCTCTCAGTTACCATGCCATAGTGTGTCTTCTCCCTTTATTTATTAGAAGGTGCACCTGTAGCAGAAGACTTCTCGGGAGTTCCATACGATGTGTGACTCAAACTTAGAGCCTCCACCTTCTGGAAGAGTTCCATACGATGTGTGACTCAAACTTAGAGCCTCCACCTTCTGGAAGCGTAGTCTTCGCACCTTTTAGTGGTACATTGCTTAATGACACCAATGGAGATCGGTACATCTTTTCATAAATTTTCTTATCTGCAAAAAGTATTTGTTTGTGCATCTTCAGACACTATTATCTTCTGGAAAATTGTTGCCTCTTCTGGCAGAGTAGTGTCATGGTCTAGTGGTCAGGACATTTTTTTTAGTCTAGTACCCTGAGTTTAAATCTCAGTGGGACCTGGTTTTTTGAGATTTTGTTGACAAATCAATTAGACAATCCTAGTTTTATCTTATTTCTTATTTCTTCGAGCCTCCACCTTCTGGAAGCGTAGTCTTCGCACCTTTTAGTGGTACATTGCTTAATGACACCAATGGAGATCGGTACATCTTTTCATAAATTTTCTTATCTGCAAAAAGTATTTGTTTGTGCATCTTCAGACACTATTATCTTCTGGAAAATTGTTGCCTCTTCTGGCAGAGTAGTGTCATGGTCTAGTGGTCAGGACATTTTTTTTAGTCTAGTACCCTGAGTTTAAATCTCAGTGGGACCTGGTTTTTGAGATTTTGTTGACAAATCAATTAGACAATCCTAGTTTTATCTTATTTCTTATAATGGTGCAATTCATGTACCTTTAACAGTTTTTAACATTTATGTACTCCCCCTGTCCCGGAAAGTTTGTCCCATTTGACTTTTTATGTTCTACACAAATGAACTTTGACCAAACATTGATGTTGATCTAATCATTCTAGTGAAATTCTAAAAGCCGTAATTGATAAATCATTAAGTGATTTATCAATAGCAATTGTATTTCATAGTGATCATTAGATTGACACCAATGTATGGTCAAAGTTAACGTGAGTTAACAATAAAAAGTCAAATGGAACAAACTTTCCGGGAGTATTAAATAATGTCTGTCATAATCTTACTAGATGACTAGACAACTGTATTCTTTTCAGCCGAATTTTAAATTGCCCTTATTCTTTTTCATGCTTTTCTTTTTGGTGGTATATGTGTGCTGTTTTGGTATAATGTTTAGGTAGTATTTAGGATTTAGGATTTAACAAGTCAATACATATTCTTATTGTTTAGATATGAATAAGGACTCCAATTTCCGAACATGTTGTCCACAGTTTATGGAGATGTTTTGAGTGCTTAATTAGTTATATTGAAAACAGAATCCCGATGTCCCAGTGAACAGCAGATGGATTTTGAAGCCAGGAACCCTTGCTTGAATCTCTGTGGGGCCTATTTTTACCATCCTTGGTGTTTTCTTTCTTATTTCTACTGTTCAGTACTCATTGGTTTACCTAATTAGCATATGATAATCTGAGCTTTTAAGTTTGATTTTTGAGTAGGTTTGGGGGGAAACTAGTTTCTCCATAAGTTATAAAAAGTCCACTTTTTAATATTAGTATTACCCTTAAACCCTAAACCCTATAAAAACAAGACTTTTTATAACTTATGGAGGAACTAGTTTCCCCCAAAATTTTCTGTTGATTTTTTTTTTGTCTCAAACAAATCCTACATTCTTTAGGCTCCTCATATGCTGACACAATGTTTTTTCTTTGCCATCTTTCTTACCGGTGCCTGTGCAACGTGTACATGTTTTCTTAACACATTTGGTCCTGGTCAATAAACATATACTTCCCACATTTTAGGCGCTGTTGCTTAGTAATACCAACTTGATTGGCATATGTGTTCTGTAGATTTACCAATAGTGTTTTCTATGGAACATTAGTTGTTATCTATTATAAAGATGGTGGGCCATCATGTATGGTCCCATGGTCTAGTGGTCAGGACATTGGACTTTGAATCCAATAGCCCGAGTTCAAATCTCGGTGGGACCTGCTTTTACTTTTTCAACATTCTCCTCTACTTTTCTGATGTTAACTTTCCATTTGCATGCCTAGGTGGAGCAAACTTCGAACATTAAACATTGATGTCATAGTAGCAAGTTTATGGCATTTATCTGGTTACTATGCTGTTGATTCTACGTTGACGCTTTTGATGTGTGAATGATGGCATATTACTCTCCTTTATTTTTTATTTTATTTTTTGGTTCTACAGGTGACCCCAAATCATTTTGGGAATTAGGCTTAATTGTTGTTGTTGTTCGCTCTATAGGTGAGTACTCTGCCCACCCTTTCTTCTATTTTTATTTGTTTGTTTGTTTGTTGGCAGACTGTGTTGTATCACTATTGATGAAAATCTGTCTTCTAAAAATGGAAACGCTTCACGTTCTTTAGTTACCCCACTGTCCCAAAGCAGGTTTCCCTATCGACTTTCCACATGTTTTAGGAAAACATGGAATTCAAGTGTTTCTTCTTTAAAACATTAACTTCATTTTATTTTTCTTTCATTCATCCTAAAAGTATCTTTTAATGGTGTCTAATCACATGAACAGTGTCTTTTTCTAGCTTATAATTGGAAAGGGTAGTGAACGAAAGTGATTTTTCGTGATTTCATGGTTATGATTCTGTGAGTTCTTCTGATATTTGTTTTGGTATCAAGTGATTTTTCGTGGTTTCATACTCTGATTTGGATGGATCTTTGTCCACGTTTTTTATGTTCTAACTGACCTCGATATAAATATAATAACTTCTTCTGTTAATAAAGAGGGGATATGATTTATCCTTGAATAGTATGTAAACTTAATATGTTTAAATAATTATCAAATTGCCTGTGCTTGATATTGGATTTATATTTGTTTTTATTTATTACCTAATATTAATCACTTGATTTCATGGATATATAGATTGTACAATGAGCTGTACCAGTACTTTCATTAGCTTCAGCGATCTACGCCTCTGACATCTGAAAACCCCTCCCTCATTCGGACACCTGACTCAGATTCCATTTGCAGCTCTAAAATCCCTGAAGGTATGATTTGATTGTGATTCATTCTTCATCTGTTTATCTGTATATACCCTTCCCCCCCTCTCTCTCTCTCTCTCCTCTCTCTCTATATATATATATATATCACTTGTTTGACATATACTCCCTCCGTCTCATAGCAATGTGCACAGATTGACTTTTTGGTCAACTAAATCAATCTTTGACCATAGTATTATGAATATCTAGATGTATCTATGTAATTCCAAAAATTGTTATTGTTTCACCACTAGAATTACTATCAATAATTGATTTTAGTATTGCATAGATATATTTTAGATATTCATTAAATTTTTGTGGGTATATACACATCTTTGTTTTCAATTTGATATAGAAATTAGTACTCCCTCTGTCCCTAAATGAATGTCAATTTTTGAATATTTTTTTTTGTCCAAAATGAATGTCTTTTTTGGAAAAACTTTGTTCCTAATTGTTTTTTACCAGTTTTTTTCACTAGTCTCTTTATACTTGCAAAACTAAATGTTTTGAAAGAGGATTATATGATTATACTCCCTCCGTCCCAGACTAAGAGTCCTACTTTCCATTTTGGTACGTCCCAGACTAAGAGTCCTATTCCTAAAATGGCAAAGAATCTTTACTATTCACCCCACTCATTCTCTCTCCTATTTTACTTTTATACTCACAACACCAATCAAATCACTATTCTCTCCCACTCTCTCTCTCCTACTTTACTTTTACACTCACAACATTTACATCACTTCCAATATTTATCAATAAGCATGCAAATGAGGGGTAGGACTCTTAGTCCGGGACGGAGGGAGTATATGATATTTGCCACGAAATTGTATAAGACGTAGAGATTTTCAGATGTCCCTTATAATGAAATTTGGACATTCATTTAAGGGACAGAGGGAGTAGTTTTTTATTCCTTCTCAAGTGATACAAATTCAGATGGATTTGATGAAACCACATTTTAAATCGTGTAAGTGTTCTTACTTGTTTAGAAACACTTATTTCCATATAGGTTTTTGGATGTTTTTAGT